>JAMWET010002858.1:0-35978 GCA_024036415.1 Prochilodus magdalenae | reverse complement strand
TAGAAACTTATAATGGGAGTCATACAGACACTCTTATTTATTTTAGGTTTGTGGAGCTGGTTTGTTCAGCCTTTTGATTTAATCATGTGCAGACTTCACTGTCAGGAAACCAATTTAACCTTAATCTGAAAACCGTCTCTGGGTATGGATAATAGGATTAGTTGAAGAGGATAGTACACTGAAAATTAGATTGTTTGTGTAAAAAAGATTTACTGAAGACGTCATGAAATGTCTGGAGTGAAGTGTTCTTACTTGAGCACTGCTGTGGTGGGGAGATAAAAGCATTGTGGGATGAAGAGGTGGTGAGGATTCCAGTATCTGGAAATAAAGGGAAAATTTACAGTTGGGTAGTAACTGGAATAATTTAAGTTTACCGTTCGGATCTCTCTGGGCACTGTGATCAAACCAACAGCTCATGTTTTACCCTTTAACATTTCTGTTCATATTAATAAACACTATATTTATAAAACCCAGTATTACCTGTAGGGGACAGTACTGCCTACCTGAGCAGGTAATGCGAGCCACCTCAATGTTAACTATTACAGCTGTTCTGCCCCCCCGGGTGAAGATGGACAGTGCCACAGAGTGGAATGATATTTATCACATTTCAGATTATCCAGCCAGTTAGGAGCTGATCCCAGCCTTGCTTTGGCATTCCTCCCATTTCCAGATCTTCCACAGTTCCAGCTCCTGACCAGATCAAACTAACTGTTTTCTTCAGTCATTCCATTTTCACAACACACGTTACCCCCCAGGTTCCCATTGTAGAACACCTCCAGATTCCCCCCACAAGCCCTCACCAGTCTGAGTCTGATACTCTTATAGGGCTTATACTCTGGTGGGAGAAGGAAAATGTAAAGTGTATGTCCTGACATTCTTCCAAATTACAGGGAAGGTGTTGGGCCCTCCAGAAACAGTTTCAGTGTGCTCTGGAAGACATTCTACTGCTCTCTGAAAGTTTACTGGATGAATAGAGCACCACAGGAGCAAAACCAATATTATCCCTTTGTATACAGTTGCCTAGAGACAGACACCACACACCGGCAAATGCTCAACAAATGCCGCACCTTTTAAAAATTTCCACTACACCCGATACTCCACTGCTCCGCTTGCAAAAAGAACAGACACAACCAGTGTTAAAGGAAGTACGTTTCTGATGAACCCAGGAATGTTGAGAGACTCAATAAGCACATAAGTTCTGTTCTGTTTTTTCCTCTTTTAGTAAATATGTCTCCAGAGAGCCCCTATAGTTATTCACTTAAAAACTTACATTAAGTTCTCAATTGATTTAGTTTATGTGGTAAAAGTTAATTGTTGCACACTCCACACAAACAGGTTTCCTTTAAGATTTAATAACTGCTCTGTGTAAGAGAAAGTGTTCATTTGTAATAAAGCACTTCAAGCTTTAAGTATGACTAATTGCTTCCTTGATCAGCCCTTTACTAAAAACACTGGCACAAAATAAAACATGCCACTGCTGCGGGCACCTCACAGGAGTCTGGCTCATGGAGGTCATGGCCCACAGGAGCCAACCCTACATGGTAGTGTGGTTTAAAATTCATTTTAGAAAATGATTCTACACTAGCAGCAGTTACAGCAGCACACATTACCTGAGCACACGACTCCTACGTCCTCCTTGTGTCCACATTCATCCTCTCCACACATCTGGAATCTGCAGTTCCACAGAGACGTCTCGTTCCCCTCACACTCCACCTCATTCAGCCATATGGGTCCAGTTCCAGGTCCAAACTGGGCTGGTACCGGGGCACTGAGGGCAAACCCACACTGCAGCTGTCTGCAGACCACCTGCGCATCCTTAATGTCCCACAAGTCATCACACACTGTCCCCCATGATCCACTGTGGAAAACCTCCAGCCTTCCTGCACAGTCTCCTCCAGAACCAACCAGCCTGATGGCTAGATTAACATTCAAGACACAGAAACAAACATAGTAAAACAACCAACAGGTGAATACATGATTCTAACACATGACGTATGCAGTTATTACTCTGTGAGAATCATATGGATAGCTGTTGATCAGGTAACATTGGTTAATGTTGTAACTGTTACCAGAGCAGGTGATCGAGAGCTGTTCTCTGGAGCTGCAGTTGACTGCTTGTGCGCTACTGCAGTTCCTCAGATGAGCTTCACTCCCAGAACAGTTAAAACCCGTCACACACATGTGGCTGTGTTCAGTACTGGATTGAGAGGAGCTGGAGAAGCTGAACACAGATCCACAGCCCAACTGTCTGCAGACCACAGAGGCCACAGACTCACTCCAGGAGTCCAGCAGAACTCTCCTCCAGTCCTGCATGAAGTACACCTCCACCTCCCCCTCACACTCTCTAGACAACCGCACTCTCCCCTCATTAAACGCCAGAGAGGAACCTGAAGAGGAAAATAATCACCTGAAGCACTTTTTATATGAAGCTGTAATAAACTTACACTGTAAATTACTTTAAAATAGAGAACACAGTTTATCAGAGCTCACCGTTACAGATGACTCCAGCATCCTGTTTATGAGAGCATGCAGTTCGACTCCATGATGAAATGGGACATTGTGACAGGTGTGTTTCGTTCCCCTGACAATCAAACACATCAGCCCAGATCCGGCCACTCCCCTCCCCAAACCAGTCTGACCCCACCACAGCCACAGCACTCCCACACTTCAGCTGACCACAGAGGACACTGGCAGCTCTCATATCCCAGCTTACATCACACACTGTGCCCCACTCACTGAGGTACTGGAGCTCCACTCGACCAGAACAGGAGTCCACACCATTCACCAGTCGAGCCCCTGTGCATCAACAACTACAGTATTAGTTGAACAGAGTGATTACAGGTACTAGAATGAGATAATATACATCACGACTTATTTTATCTCCACAGACACTGTAATAACTCTCAAACACTCTCTAATATCTAACTTTAATAAGAGATCAATTATTTATACTGACCAGAACAAATAAGTCCCACATCTTTGTCACAGTTTGTTTTGTTTGAAGATGATATTTCACAGAGAGTAATGTCCGATTCGTTGCCTCTACACTGAAGCTCTTCTTTCCACACCTGACCCTCCCCTCTGCCAAAAGCAGCTGCTCCCTTCATATCCACAAGATGGCCACAGCCCAGCTCTCGACACACAACCTCTGCATCCTGCTTGTCAAAGTCAGCATCACACACCGTGTACCAGGTCTCTCCATGAAACACCTCCACTCTCCCAGAGCACAGATGAGGACCACCAGTCAGTCTGGGCTTTCTGTGAGCTGTGTGTATTTGAATTACAGTGAGTCTGTGTACAGCGTACAGGACATCACAGATTCACTGATGTTAGACACTCAGTAGATAGTAGTAGAGTTTGTAGTGTAGTTTATTACAGTGGATTATTTATAAGGTTTTTACCTCCAAAACATTTTAATATTCCCCAGTGTTTCTATATCAGTGAAGATCAGAGTGTTTAGATGATATTAATTTTCATCATTCATGTTTTTCCAGGCACATTCTAGGTTGAGCTCTAAGATCGACAGAGATGGAAGCTGAGTTTCCTGGTGCTTGATTGAAGCTGTCAGATGGAATTAGCTTCATATGTGTCCTGATACTAGAACTAACAGTTCTGCTGGTTTATCATCCTGTCTTTTTCCCTACATGATAATCAGGGCTGAAGTGGACCGGTACTCACCGCTATGCAGTACCGACACTTCTACATTTTACTCTGTGTTGAACTGGGACTTTTTATTGTGTCCACTTCTACAACTGGTTCTGTATCCGGTTCAGTTCCCCCTCAAATTCACCCTCCCTTTCACAAACAGGACCATCAGGAACAGCGTGTGATTCTGTTGAACACCGTTTATATTTAAAGCTCTGCATCTGTTTGGTTTTGGAGAGAGATTTATAAAGGTGATAAGAAGCTGTATGAGGAAATCAATAGTTCTGTAGCCTTGGGACATGGAACCTGCTCGAGATCTGAGATCAAAAGGACGTGGCAGTTCACTGAGATGGTTGCTGGTTGCTGAGGTGCTAAATCTATTCTGATCAAAAACAGGTGCATTGTGGGGTTAAATGTTATGAGCAGTCAAATAATTATAAGCCAGCTGTCAGACGACACGACCTTATTTAAAAATTAAACCAAATTCCTCTTGCATTACAAGATATTCATAATTTTAAAAACCTTCAGCTCTACAACTAAATGTAGACCAATCTGAATGATGAACTTTACATACCTGCTCTCTACAATCTCTCTATAAGGATTAAGAAGGAAGTTAGATATTTGGGGATGGTTATTTACAAATGTAAATTAATTTTAAATAGGTGGCTGTAACGAGGTACCACAATTACAGGGAGAATATTAATATCTAAAATGGACAGTTTATCCTGGCTTATTTACCCAGCATTCTCTTTACCCCTTTCAACGAAAATCATTAAAACAATAAATAAAATCAATTTTAAATTCATATGGAAAATAAATGCCATTATATAAGAAAGAACGCCAAAGTTAAAAGTTACACAGGTGGAGGTGGGGATGCGACTGATTTAGAGCTCATGAATGGGGTCTTGAAGTTGAAATGGCTAAAATCTTGAACATTACTTTTGGTTTATTATCTCTAATATGATTTTTTAATAAATGGATGGAATAGATTTTTACATTGTGATTTTGATTGTGACGCATTAATAATGAAGCTCTCTGGTTTTCATCAGTAAGTCCTTCTCTACTGGAAACTATTATATAACCATAACTGTACACCACACAGCACACCTCTGTGGAACAACAGATCTATTCAGCTCAATAGAAAATCTATATACATGGAGGAATGGAGATCTGAAGGGACGTGGGCTGTTTCTGATTGTATGGAGGATAGTGGGAATCTGTTACAGCATGGGGAGCCTGTGAGAAATCCCACCTCCAGCGTTCTGTAATATTTTATAACAAAGTGATAAAAGCCACACCTATCTCTCTGAGACGGGCGGTTAAAGAAGACCCTCATACTCCAGTATCACACCTGGACTGAGTCAGCTCTCCACTGAAGGACCTGATCTTTATGATATTAGATGTACGAACAGAGTAATTAGAAATGTCTTACTGAAAGTCTGCTGCTCTAATACAGTAAGATGGCCATATAGTCTCAAAGAATCTGGAGCTGAGGAGGAGGAGAAATGAAGGAGGAGATATATTTCTTTCCCACCTCCTCCTGAGTCTAAAGAGGTGAACTTTAAAATGTTTAATCAGATCTATCCAACTAATGACTTTCTGAGCCTGAGGTTTAATTCTGAGACTAGTAACTGTGCTCTGTGAAAGGAAATGTAAAACTGGGAACAGTGGAACTCAGTTCGGTCCTTCTGGGCTGATATGTGGAACTGGCTACAGTCCAGGGAGATTGAATTATCATCCCTGACAGTAAAGACCATCATATCTGGTGTTTTTGTTGAAAACTGGAACTTGGATTTTGTTCTCAACAAGCAACGCCGGAACTACAGGAAGCGAAAACGTTCAACCAGCGTTTATAGAGGAGCGAGTTTCCACTGTATCAGCCAACAGCACAGAAACACCAGAACCACTGATCAATGATCAATAAAAAGGAAAATATAATAAAAAATATATAAATAAGTCATAAATAAGTCTCAGTTATGCCCTGTTTATTACCAAAACAAGTAAAAAAAACAAACAAATAAATAAATAAATAAATGAGCCTGGTTGATTATGGAGTTCATTATAATCATCTCTTTACTGAATTAGACATGGTGTATATACAGTGACTACACAATGACTCGTTTACATCTGAATGCTGCAGACAGCCGACTAACAAAGACCCAGAAACTAGAAGTATAAAAATATTATCATATGGATATTACATTATGAGATTATTATTAATATTAATAATTATTATTATATAATTAATAGCTCTGTAATGTTTGTCCCTTTAAATAAATGATTATATGCTGTGAACATCAGCGATATCTCCTGGAGAGAACCGAGACGGTACTGGACGTCATTTGACACGTTCTAGATCTGACTCTAACTACTGTAGAGTTTGGGTTTAGACCAAAACACTCAGAATGTAAAAATGATTTACTGCTTTCATTTTATGGAAAATCCTAAATGTTCACATATTCAGATATTAATAATTATTCATAAACATTAATATTAATATTTTAAAGTAGTAAAGGATGTTTTAAGAGCTGAGGTGAAAATCATTATTGATTATAACTGATTGTTGAAAGGTGTGATCTGTTAATGTCAGTGATAGGTGTGTGTGTTTCAGGAGTGATGTCAGCTTACCTGAGCAGGTGACTCCAACATCTTGATCATGAGAAGTACAGTACTGACCATAATATGAATTAAAACTACAGCTGGTCAGTGCAGACTCTGATCCACGACACCCCACTAATCCCATCAATATCGGTCCTGATCCTGGACCAAACTTAGGAGTACCTACAGCCTCTCCACAGCCCAGCTCTCTACACACCACTCCAGCATCTTTCATATCCCAGTTATTATAATCACACACTGTTCCCCACTGACCATTACGATACACCTCCACTCTCCCAGCACAGCGACTGCCCCCATCCACCAACCTCACACTGACTGTACACGAGAGAGAGAGAGAGAGAGAGAGAGAGAGAGAGAGAGAGAGAGAGAGAGAGAGAGAGAGAGAGAGAGAGAGAGAGAGAGAGAGAGAGAGAGAGAGAGAGAGAGAGAGAGAGAGAGAGAGAGAGAGAGAGAGAGAGAGAATGAAAAATAATAAACATGTTACATCAATTCATCAGCAAAAGAGGTGAAAGGTTCTGATACTTTTGGTTCTCTAAAAACATTCCATTAGATGATTTAGATGTTTTGATTTAAGATATTGGATAGATTTTTTGTATATGAGAATAAATAAATAATTCATAATTTATTCATAAAGTTATCAGTTAGTGAAAACTTACCAGCTGTGGAGAGAGTGATTGTGGAGGAGAGAAGAATGAGAACCACACAGCTGTCCATCTCCCTCTGACCTGCACACAGTCCGTTCAACTCAGCAGCAGAACAAGCTTCACCTCCTCTACCCCAGAGAGACTGAAGATAGAGTTAGAGAGAGAGAGAGAGGGGGGCGGAAGAGAGTGTGAGAGGGAAGTAGAGAGAGAGAGAGAGAGAGAGAGAGAGAGGTTCCCCACAGCCGCCAATCACACTCACTATTACCTTATTAGAAAGAGAAGAGGAAACCATCAAACATTTTCAGTGACAAATCAGAGGAGGCATTTTCTCTCCCTCCATATATATCAAAAGAGCGTCAGCGCTGATGAACAGAACTCCACCTCCGTCTCTAGAGGAGTGTGTGTGAGGAGAGACGCTTACAGCAGCATACAGGAGACCGACTTCAAAGAGAGGAGGCGCTCCAGTGTAATACAGCACTAATGCTGCACCTGCAGAGACACACTGATAACCATCTCACTCACACACACACACACACACACACACTCTCTCTCTCTCTCTCTCTCTCTCTCTCTCTCTGCTGTGAGTTATAATACAGACATACAGAAATAATAATAAAGAGAAATAAAGTCAGACTAAAATCCAGTAAGTAAATGATCTGAACTGTCAGTGTAGAAGAGAATCAGTGACTGAAGGGTTTTTACTCCACACCTTCTCATACAGAACACAATGTAAGAAAATCAGTACTCAAAATAAACATATAGAATAAACTATAATTTAAATAGAAGAGAATATTTTACCATCATCATTTATTTTCATACTTTCACTCAGATAATGTTAAATAAGCTCTTAAAGAGTCACTGTGTGCTGTTCTCACTGCAGTGATTATTTTATACACCAGAGGGCAGCAGAGCGCTACAATCCACTAATGTCTATTTCCACTACACTCTGCCTCACTGGACTGCTGACATCCTGTCACAGCCTCTGTGTCCTCCCAGAAATATACAATATGCAACACATTAAAATACAGGTTTAAAATCCCTTCCTACCATGCAGTTTTGATCAAAGTGTATGTCCAAGCACCACTAAAATAAGTTTAATATAAATGTATGAAAGTTTTTATCAAATGTTGAAAACCAAACAGGAATTAAAAATAATAACCTTAAGAATAGAATCAGCATGACCTTATTTATTTATCTAGATTTTGGCAAAACAGTGTGACAGTTAATAATATAATAATAATAATAATAAAATAAGCATTTTAAAAATATACAACTTGAAATGAATCATAATAAATTATAAAAAGGGAACACCGCTCAAATAAACTCGTTTATGACGTGGCATTTCCGAGGAGGGACAGTTTCGGATGTGCTGCTGAGCTATTTAATGTGTGAGTGAAAAAATAAACAGATCTCAATAAATTACCAGTTTACATAATTATGTACGCATGATGGATGGGATGGGGGTGGTGGTTGTTAATCAGTTTCAGCTGGTTTGGTGTTAATGATATTAACAACAGGTGCCCTAGAGGAGCGACAATGAGACGGCCCCCAGAACAAGAATGGTTTAAAAGGTGGAGGTCATTGACTTTTTGTCCTCCCTCCCTCCTCATCTTTTCTGACTGATTATTCACTAGCAGGCAGTTCTTGGAGGATGAAGGAAATGATACCAGTGATTCCCTGGTACAGATTTGGGAGGAAATCCCCCAGGACACCATCCCTTGTCTCATTAGGAGTAAGCCCCATTGTTGTCAGGCATGCATACAAGTACGTGGAGGCCATACAAACTCCTGAGTACTATTTTGTGTTGTTGCAATGGAATTTTGGTTGAATGGATGAGCCTGCTGCAGGTATGAGGAAAGATTTTGATATCTAATGTGTTTTCAGAGTGCTCATTTAATTTTCTGAGCAGTGTACATTCAACCTCTTACAGTAAATATTCTGATCTGGGATTTTACTGACGACCCAGGATGCTCAAGTATTTGGCTGGTTGGCGTGACCAAGATGAGATGGTAAAACCATGGGCTATGTCACACTGAAGTGGGGGGAGAGTGATCATGAGTAAACAAACCTGGTGGTCTCAACTTGAATGCCCTGTGTTTGTGAGGCTTGTGTGGTATCCTGTAGTCAGAGAGAGGGGCAATGTGGGATCTGGGGTTCCTATCCCTTATCCATCAGAGCAGTCTCCAGTCCTTTACATCTCACAGTTTGCAGTCTGTAAAAGGCCATCTCTCATTCACACATGGAAACACACCTGAGCATATTAGCCATGCTGAAAACTACACCACACTGACCTGAAAGGTGAAGGGGGAGGGGGGGTAAATATCTTGAGATGCAGTGGCGGCTGCTGGTCTTTAGTAGAGGGGAAGCTCGTTGTCGGCTTACATAATAAAATTTGTCAGTTTATTTATACATGAATTCTGCCCTCCGTTCCTTTTCAAGAAAATGGCCTGTGATCCTATCATACCAAGTAGACGTCTTTTCCAGGGACTTGACCAGTGTCCTCTCAATGGCCAGCAGAGCTAGGCTGCTTATACGGTCCATTGTGTTGCAGTTGTAAGCCTTTTTAAACAGGAGAAGCTCCTTTCTACACCCACAGATGTAGCTCCAGTGGTTCCCACTAACGATAACAGTTTGTACAGCTGACACATTGCACTGTCCAACTCCATGTCTTTTAGAAAAACCAAGAAATCACACAGCTTTCCCCTGTTACCCTGTAAGTCCTGATCTGAATTTGAATTGGACTTGAAGTTCAGACCTTAGTCTCCCTTAATCAAAGTATTGGCCATAACTTTTCAGGACACTCTGGAAACGCTTCTCTCATGTCATCAAACTTCCCTGGATTGGCTATTTATAAGAACCGCAAACGTTCCAAATTTGAAAAACACAGAGGAATGTGCTTCATGAGATTATCAAGGACAATTCATGTACAGAGTTCTGTAGCACTCCTGGGGATCCTGGAATTGAGAGAGACCGCGCTTTCTCATGGACTCATCTTGTGGGTCTGATGTGAGACCTGCTGCTTTGGCATATACAGCTTGGAAAGCCCCCTCTGAACTGTTTTGAACAAAAGCAAGAAGAGACTCAATTCTTTTCTTGCAGTAGAGAACATCCATGGCCCTCTGCTGGACGATATCAAAGACCACATCAGTCTCTGAGAAGATGTGTACAACATGAACACAAATTCTAATAATAGAATAGATAGAGGCCATCGTAGCTGTTTGCCACAGTGCTCACTATCAGTGATGTGAAATTCCACCGAGTAGGAGAGTTTCTGGGTATCCTTAAACAGCCTGAGGACTCAAGAAAAGATGTCCTCTTTGTGGATTTGGAGAAAAATGTGGCAAACCCTGAGAGTGATGCAAAAAATATTCTGCACTCAGACAACCATTTAGCCCCCTGTGACCGCACCAGAAGTCTTTGTGCATAGCAACGCACAAACATTGCACTGGGGCAATTGCCTTCACTTTGGCCTGCAGACCATCGAGGGCTGAAGCCATGACAGCAGCCCCATCGTATGTCTGTGCCACAAGTTAGTCCCTAAAATTGTTGTGCATCTTTTCATTTAATACTTCAAAAACAGACTGAGGCTATCACCCCTCTGAAAACAAAAACAGAAATAATAAAGTGCTCCTGAATTTTACCTGCACTATCAACATAGCGGACAATGACTGAAAGTTGGGCACGGCAAGCAATATCAGTTGTTTCATCCACCTGCCATCCAAAAAAGGGAGCAGCCTAAATTTCAACTGATCATCAGAAGTGGCTGCAAGAGCAGAGATCAAGTCATTTTGGATAGAATGAGAGATAGACCAGAAAACACAGCTGATGACTGGGATTGTGTGGCCAGTCCTATTTAGATGAAGTTTCTGTAAACTCCCTGTAATTCCCCTTCACCCCATTCACTACTCTCATCATGCCCCATAAATGATAGTACATTTTCTGTGTCACAGCACTTCCAGTCAGCCAGCTAACTTTGTCATATGAGGAGAGCTGAAAGGACCTGTTACTTTTTGTATGAAATGTTGAAATGATGTTAAACTGAAACAAGGAAATATTATTTTTTTTTTTATAAATGTGTTTTATTTACACACTGAACAATGGAAATGGTCAAGTAATTTCACCAAGCAAATACCAGGAAATGGGTTACAGTTTCTCTTTCGACTTCACTCGCAAAATCCGCAATGGGACTGAAGCTCCCAGTGATTAAATGACGGTGTAGATTTCAAAATAGCTGTCAATCAAAACGGTATTCAGCCTTTCAACTGATCCTCCAATCATCTTGCAGAAGCTCAACATCCAGACCTGCCCACAGCTCAGGCTATAAGAAGATTGCCAACACTCTGAAACTGAGCTACAGCACAGTGACCAAGACCATACAGCGGTTTAACAGGACAGGTTCCACTCAGAACAGGCCTCGCCACTGTCGACCAAAGAAGCTGAGTGCAGGTGCTCAGCATCCTATCCAGAGATTGTCTTTCGATAATAGACGTAGGAGTGCTGCCAGCATTGCTGCAGAGTTAAAAAAAAAAAAAGAAAAGCTGACTAAGGACATGGACTACTAGACACCTGTTCTGGGCTCTGATGGGACCAAGATAAACTTATTTGGTTCAGATGGTGTCAAGCGTGTGTGGTGGCAACCAGGTGAGGAGTACAAAGAGTGTGTCTTGCCTACAGTCAAGCATGGTGGTGGGAGTGTCATGGTTTGGGGCTGCATGAGTGCTGCTGGCTGTGGGGAGCTACAGGTCATTCAGGAACCATGAATGCCAACATGTACTGTAACATACTGAAGCAGAGCATGATCCACCTCCCTTCAGAAACCGGATCGCAGGGCAATATTCCAACATGATAACGACCCCAAAAACACACCTGCAAGACCACCACTGGCTTGCTAAAGAAACTCAGGGTAAAGGTGGTGGACTGGCCAAGCATGTCACTAGACCTAAACCCTACTGAGCATCTGTGGGGCATCCTCAAATGGAAAGTGGAGTGCAAGATCTCTAACATCCACCAGCTCAGTTATGATGTCATGGAGGAGAGGAAGAGGATTCCAGTGGAAACCTGTGAAGTTCTGGACAATGATGGTGGCCACACAAAATCTTGACACTTTGGGCACAATTTGACCATTTACACTTAGAGGTCTACTCACTTTCGTTGCCAGCCTTTTAGAGATTATTGGCTGTGTGTTGAGTTATTTTGAGGGCACAGTAAATTTACACTGTTATACAAGCTGTACACTGACTACCTTACATTGTGTCAAAGTGTCTTCAGTGTTGTCCCATGAACAGATATAATACAATATTTACTAAAATGTGAGATACTGTAGGTCTTTCCACCAGCTCAGTGTTTTATATCAGGCAAACTGACAAACCCAGTGTATTTCAGACATTTAGCCTGTAACGCCTATACTACAACTAGTGTTACTGAGAAATACAGTTTTAATCTGGAACTTTATTAATATAATCCTAATCAGGACACATGGTTACTCAGGAAAAGTATCTGAGTGGAGTGTAGCACTGATGCCAGCAGCAGAGCCCGTTTCAGTCCGAGCAGAACATCCATCAGCTACAGCAGCACTGAGCTCCTACAGTTCAGTGCCCTGATGGAGGGTGGGGTTGATAGACTGGGACATTATTCTGTGGTTCACAGTGCTGAAGATATTAACACCACCTCTACAGAGACACTGCAGTGAGTTGTACTGCTGTTTTGAACCACTGGGGGCAGCACACAGCTATGAGTAGCCTTTTCCAGCCTGGGCACCAAGTTAATTTTCTTCAATAAGAATCTGCAGGTTTTAACTTCATCATTGTGGTGTTCAGTTAAAAAATAATTCTCCACACTAATAATTCTTTATACATCAAACTGGTTCAGTCTGTTTCATCACTTAGTAAATTTGAGGTTACTAAATCAATGTCAGAGTTAGAAAAGAGCAAAATTGTATGTGTAATTTATTAACCTACCTGCATTTTATTTTGTGATCATGTATTATATATATTAAACATTATAATTTAGATCTCTGTCTCAGATGGGTAATGACAAATAACTTTTATATATAGTCTCATCTCTGGGTAATTTCTCTAATTTCCCCTTTGGGATCAATAAAGTGTAATCTTAATTAACATCATTTACTGCTCCTCTAAAAGCTGATGTAGAAATTCTTTTATTAATAAAAATCACTAAACAGTCTTTATTTAAAGAACAGATTTACTCAAAGAACAGTTTATAATTAAAACTGAAATAAAATAAAAATTAAAAAGTGTCACATAAAAATAAAACAATAAACAAATAAAATAAATCTCATCTTTATACCGTGTGTGTTATTATACTGTGTGTGTGATGATCAGCACCCAGAGAAGAGAGGAGTGCAGATCTCTCTCTCAGATCTCAGTACATCATAACATGCCCACAGTGAAGCAGCACGTTCTTCATGGTTTCTGACTGATGAACACTGACTGTGTGCTTCTGACTAGAACATGATTTGGATCTTTATGTCCTCATGAATTATCTACTGAAAAATTTAAAAGCCCTCAAAATTTAGACTCTCAGCCAAAACAACCATTAAACCTTAAACTGTAATTAAAAAAGATTTGGGGTAAAAGATTGATCCTGTCCTGTTCATCACACCAGACACAAAATATCATGAAAAGAGATCAAAGTAAGGATGAGGATCGTTTGATGGAATAAGTTGATAGGCCAGTAAATCCTGGTAAAAGCTGGTAAAGCTCAAAGAAAGAGTTAAACATTTCATCTGTAACTGTAAGTTGTTTACATAAACATTTAGATTTGTGATCTATAATAAAGTCATTTCCTGCGTTTGAAGAGGTTCGTCTGTAATTTCCTGAGGAAAGACACTGGCTGTGGTCTCTCAGTCACATGATTCATCTCTGTCTGAGGCTCCTCCTCCTCCACGTCATCATAGTCTGTAAAATAAGAACATTAATCTCAAATAACACGTCTTTATTTTATAGCACACTGTATGTCCAACCCAGTACATACAGCACTATGTAGCATCTGTTCAGTACTGCAGACTGAAACTCAGATCAAGCTGTTCATTAAAGCCAACCTGAAATCAAAAAGGACCTTTATACCTTCTTAGTTCATGTGTCTGATCATATTCAGCTCAGTTCATCACATCACATCACTTATAAAGCTGAATTCTTCTTTACCTGTAATCTTCTATCAGAATGTTGTTGAATTTTTTTCACTGTTTATTTATCATACGCCATAAATAATGTAAACATGTTTCAGCAGAATTCCTGTACACAGATTTAAATCTCTCCCTCCACCTTCCTCATTCATCTACATCTGAATGTAGCATCATACACAGCACTATCAGCCACTCACCTTTAACCCCTCCTACATCCTGTTCATCAGTGATGACATCATCATAGCTCTCTGGTGTGTCCACTACACCAACATAGGAAGATCAGTTTAACAGTATGATGTGTTTACTGAGTTGGAGCTTCAGTGTAAATGATTTATCTACATTCAGTAAAACTTACTCAGCATAATGTTGGAGTTTGGTCCAGTAACAGCATCATCATAGTTATCTGTCATGTCTTCTGTCAGAATGTAGATCAATATCATTAAATCAGCATCAGTATCATCAGTGACTGTGTTCATGTTGGAGATTACAGTAGTGTTACATCACTAGTCCTACCTGTTACAACAGCTGAGCTCTGATCAGCAGTGATGACATCATCATAACCCTCTGCTGCGTCCTCTACACCAAAACACAGAGAAATATAAAGAATATTAAATCATATTTTATACAGTTATATTTATCAGATGTTTCAGACACAGTCAGTAATGTGAGACTGTTTACTTTTTTACAGTAATTTAATAAAAATAAGATTTGGAGTTATGATGAGAATATGCTGTGAGCACTAAAACCCCCTCCTGCACGTATGTGTAGATGACCGCTGTAACAGAATGATTCAAAAAGTCATTGCACATATAGACTATCAGATTATTCTATTTTCATAACATTAGTGATGATTTTAATCTCTACTTAATCTAAAAACGAAACCCCCAAACACAAACACACCTGCTACACCATCAGAGATCTGTCCAGCAGTGATGACATCATCATAGCTCTCTGCTGGGTCCTCTTTTGCTGATTCACCTGAATCAAATAAAAGCAGACTGACTTTACAAACAGTGCAGTCATATTTTACACTGTGGTTTAATGTAAAGATAAAATCAGGAGATTCATTAATAAAGGACCCCCACTTATCAGACCACTGGTGATGACATCATCATAGTATTCTGTCTTTACTCTAGTCAGAGACTTTTCTGCAAACAGAGGAAAATGAATCACTTTAATTAAATAGAGAAATAAAATCCTGATTCAGAGACACTTTCAGTGTGTAACTCCATTAAGATCCTGCAGGGAATCATTTCTGAACTAGAGATCAATCAAACCTCTAATCAGAGAGACACACTAGACTCACTGTTAAAGAGAGTTTCACTCTGAAACAATAAAGAGCTGTAAGTGATACTAGAAAACAAACATGAAAGAACTAAAAATGGAACTGAATTAAAGTAAATCACTTTCCTCATAAATACTGGACACTGGGGTGGAAGTAAAACTCCACTGAACACACATATACATGCAGCACATTTGATTATGATTCATTTAAAATCTGATCTTTTAGTTTTAGAACTGTGTTGTGCTGCTGCAGACAAATGGTGGTCACATGTAATTCAGTACATATGACTGATTAAATATGACTGAACACATGTAATCAGTTACTCCACAGATTCAGTGCTGTGTTTCAGATATTACAATTACTCTCAAACATTAGATTTAATATTTATATATAATATTTAATATATAATAAACATGTTCATAATGAAGCCTCTCATTTCTAAATGGTGAGTGTAATATTTCTCAGTGTAGTGGAGTTTAACACACATGGTCCTCTTACCTGAGAGAAGCTCCTCATCCACATCCTCATATCCTGAATGCTGTGCTTCAGAGAGGACACTTCCTGTTAGAGGAGAACAGAACATAAACACATTCAGAACACAGAACCTCCCACAATCCCCTGAGTGCTGTGGATCAGTGTGAACTGGTTATGGGGAGTGATATCAGAGCAGACAGTAGAGGGCGCTCTTAGACACACCACAGGCGCAGACAAACCCCCTCCACCTATGCCCTACCAATCCATACCCTTACACACTTACACTACCACACACACATTTATTATTATTATCTCTCACTCTCTATCAAAATTCAGTCTCTCTCTCTCTCTCTCTCTCTCTCTCTCTCTCTCACACACACACACATTCTGGTCTTTTACCTGAGAGAAGATCCTCATCCACATCCTCATATTCTTCAGAGAAGATACTTCCTGTTAGAGGAGAACAGAACAGTCATGAAACACAGAATGCAGAACCCCCACAATCCTCTGAGCGGTGTGGGTCAGTAGGATCTACAGGCAGGGAACAAGTTAAAGAAGGAGAACTGAATAAGTGAGTGGAGAATGTGCAGGTGCTTCCACACAGGTGTGCTGCATGATACAGTTAACCATTTAACATCCGGCCATGCTCTGTGATATGTGTACAAATGCTGATCGTCCCCAGTTCACCTTGATCTTGGCTTAAGAAGGTCAAAGTAAAAGATCTAAGTGTCTCTGAAAGAGGGTTTATTGTTGAGGCATGGAGCTTCAGTCCTAAAGTCTGCTCACTGGCTAGTGTTCCAGTAAGAACAGAGACTAAAGGGACTAAATCTGTATTTAGATCTTTGGGAAAGACATCAGTAAACAGGGCTGGACATTGTGGGGTAAAGGTCACATTCAGTGATCATGATACTAGTGTATTACTGTGATATGGAACAAACAGAAAAGGAACTGTTATTATTTTATTTATTATTAAACTGTATTTAACGTACACAGTCATGGACACATAATACTGGACATATAATACTGGACATATAATACTGGACATATGGCCTGATGATTTACTGCTTAGCTGTCAGTAAGTTTAATGGATCTAAATTAAAATCAGGTGTAGAAATGATATAAAGCTGTCTGTCCACTCGGACCACTCTGTAAACTGAGAGTGCTCTAAAACCAAAGCCGAGATTAATCTCAGAGTATATGTAAAATCATTCCTGAAACATTAGAATGATTTTAAGCTCCACCAGCTGAATAATTTGGATATAATATGAAGTTCATTTCCAGATATGTCTTTAGGGAGGGGTGAGAGCGCTCATTCATATTGTTATTGACCCTCTTATTGGTCACCTGCTCATTCAATCACTCACTCTTGACTCACTTATCACTTGGTCACTCATTTGGTCCAGCTCTTGGTCATGTGGTCTCTTGGCTACTCATTTGGTCACTCGGTCACTAACTCATCACAGGTCACACACTCATTCAGCCACTCAGTCACACTTATTACTTGGTCACTCACTCGGTCAAGTGGTCACTTAGTCATTCACTCTCTAATGGGTCACTCAGTTTTCACAATTCAATCTCTTGGCCACTTTCTCACTCTGTTATTCATTCCATTACTCACTCAATCATTTGGTCTCTTGGTAACACTGACTAACTTAGCCAATGACACAGTTACTTGATCACTCAGTTACTTATTTGTCATTTGTTCACTTACTTGGTCATGTGGTCATTTAGTCACTCACTCTGTCACCTGGTCACTCAGTAATTACAACTTGACTTGGTCACCTGCTAACTTGGTCACTCAGTCATTTGACAGCACTCGTGGTCACTCACACTGACTCATTTGGTAAATCACTTGCTCAGTAGTATGATTGTCACTGAGTCACCCAGAACCTTAGTCACTTGGTCACTCAGTCACTTGGTCACTAACTCATCACTGCTCACACACTCATTCAGCTACTCAGTCATGGATGATGTATTACCTGGTCACTCACTTGGTCACTCAGTTGTCACAAGGTCAGTTGATGACCTGCTTACTTGGTCACACACTTGCTCTGTCACTAATTCCATTAGTCCATTAGTCATTTGGTCACTTGGTAACACTGACTCATTTGGTCAATTACTTGCTCATTGAGTCAGTTCATCGCTCGATCACAGTCGATTGATCACTCGGTTATTCAACTCATTTGGTCACTCTGTCACTTGATCACTCAGTCACTTGATCACTCAGTCACACACTCATGACAGACTTATTACTTGTTCACTCACTTGGTCATTTGGTCACAGTTGACAAAGTTGACAGTTGACACTTTAGTCACTCAGTCATCAAAAGATCACTTGATCACTCGGTCAGTCACTCACAAATTATCAACTGGTCACTCATTTGTTCACTCACTCAGTCGGTCACTCGGTCAGTCACGCATTGGGTTTATTGCTTGTCATTTGTTCAATCAGTCACTCTTATTGATTGATGGTTCTCAGTCTTCTGAATCTCCTTCAGTCTCTCTCTCTCTCTCTCTCTCTCTCTCTCTCTCTCTCTCTCTCTCTCTCTCTCTCTCTCTCTCTCACACACACACACACACACACACACAGTTGACCCCCCCCCCCCCCCCCCCCGCTCTCTCACTCTCTCTCTCTCACACACACACTCTCACACACACACACACACACACACACGGACACACACACACACAGTTGAACCCCCCCTGCTCTCTCTCTCCCTCTCGCACCTGCAGCTGTGTGGTTTCTCTGTAAGTCCTAAAATGGAAGTTCTACAGGATGAGACAGTTTAACTTCAGCTGCCTGATAGATGCTTATCAGCAGAAGTAGCTCACTACACTACATGTAGATCTACTCTACTGTACATTTCATCTAATATACACTAAACTATCATATAACTCATTTACTCTTATAATAACCATTTATCTTCATTCATAAGGTCAACTTAATCCTTACTGGCATGTTCTTAGGAGAACAGAAGTTTACATCTGCAGATGTGTTAATACTTTTTCATTGTTTCACTAATATTAACACAAAACTCACATAAAAACAAAAACGTTAGTTTAATAACAAAAGAAAAACACGTCATATAGTCATATCATACATTCTTCACTGTGTGAAGAAGGTGCTCTGTTCTGGCCAGTGAGACGTATGTGTTAATATCGTGTGTTAAGTGTTTTGAGAATAAGACTTCTGAATAAACAAAGTGTTCAAGCAGCTGAGAAACCTGTACTACACTGAGAAAGCTGTACTGAAGACATGATTCAGTTTACTCCAATAATCCTCATGTAGAGCACTCCATACATCACTCACCCCTTCCAGTCGAGTCATTTCTGTTAGTGACGTATCTGCGGTCGATCTCCTCATAGACTGCCTCAGTCAGAGTCTTACGCCTCCTCTTAGAGAGCACTGTGAGGGAGACAGAGAGGAACATGGAGCCAGTTCAGTAGAAGAGAAGACTGATGACAGATTGAAGGACTAATGATGTTTAGAGAATGTACAGAAAGTGGATTGTAGATGATCTCTGAATCTCTCTACCTCTCCTGAGCCGTCTGTTTTGGTACAACAGCACAACCAGAAGCACTAAGGTCAGGAAGAGCAGCGCTCCCAGAACCAGGAGAGACACTTGATAGATGGTTAAATCCGCAGTTGGAGTAGTTTGTACAGGAGTGATTGTTCTCTTTTCTGTCTGAACAGCTGAAAATATAAATAGTGTGAAAAAAATTGTGTAGAGCTCCAAATGATCTATACAGAAACATTCAGGACAATGACCTAAGAAAGTCTAAAAAAGGAATACCTATAGTGGTGGAGGTAGTGATTATTGTTGTGGGTGCAGTAGTAGACTCAGATATTTCTGTAAACACAAACAAATCACCAAAATATAACAAACAACTCAAAATATAACCATACACTTGCTAATGTTTTTTATTCTTACATTTATATTACAAGCTGAAATTCTCAATAACAATTATATTCAGTTTGTGGAAAAAGGACACTAAGATATTGTTGTGTTTTGTATATATTGTTTAGATTTGAGATTAGAACTTCAGACTCCTCTGACCTGCACAGGTGACTCCAGCATGCTGCCTGTGGGAGCAGTCAGTGTGGTTCTTCAGGGAATGAGGACAGTCCCACAGGTGAATCTCATTCCCTCTACACTTCACTCTGTTCAGCCAGACAGTCCCTGAACCAGCACCAAACACAGAACTCCCATCAGCACTTAGTGCCATCCCACAGCCCAGCTGCCTGCAGACCACCCGAGCGTCCATGATGTCCCACAGATCATTACAGACGGACCCCCACTCAGCGTTATGATACACCTCTAGCCTTCCAGAGCAGCTTCCTCTTCCTCCACTCAGCCTTAGAGGCAGGTATTCTACGTCACACACGTGGACACGCAGTGGTACAGATGAAACAGTATCTGTACCACCAACAGTTTTACATATAAAGCTGATGTTCTATACAGTATATTTAATTTATACATTTAGTATAAGAGCACTTAGAATATTCATTTAGCTATTTTAGTCAGCTTTATTCTGATGATTTCTGGGCATTTTTAGTAAATTTTTTTAGGCAAATGAGTATGCAAAATGAAAACCAACTGCATACCAGAGCAGGTAATGTGAGCCACCTCATTTCTACTATTACAGTTGTTCTGCCTCCAAGGGGTCGATGGACAGTGCCACAGAGTGGAATCTAGTTTCCTACACTGCAGATCGTCCAGCCAGTTAGGAGCTGATTTCACTCTTGCTTCAGTAGGTCTCTCACGGCCAGATCTTCCGCAGTTCAGCTCCTGACAGATCAAACTTATTGTTTCATCATCCATCCCATTTACACACACGTTACCCCAGGTTCCATTGTAGAACACCTCCAGATTCCCCTCACAGCCCTCAGAGAGTCTGATCTCTTTATACTCTGGTGGGAGAAAGACTTAAGGTGAGTTTAATCTTTATCTTTTAATTGATGTATTATTTAATGTTTAGGGAATTGTTATTTTAATTCAATACACAATACCTAATATTCTCTCCCAATGATGTATAAAACTTGCTGCTATTACAAACCCCCTAATATCACTGTACCTGAGCACCTGACTCCTACGTCCTCTTTGTGTCCACATTCATCCTTTCCACACATCTGATATCTGCAGTTCCACAGAGACGTCTCATTCCCCTCTCACTCCACCTCATTCAGCCATATGGGTCCAGTTCCAGGTCCAAACTGGGCTGGTACTAGGGTGCTGAGAGCCACTCCACACTGCAGCTGTCTGCAGACCACCTGCGCATCCTTAATATCCCACAAGTCATCACTCACTGTCCCCCATGATCCGCTGTGGAAAACCTCCAGCCTTCCTGCACAGTCTCCTCCAGAACCAACCAGCCTGATGGAGCTGTGAACTGAATTAAACTTGCCTACAAAGGTTTATAGTATGTTATTACAACACAGTAATTTGAAAATCTTCGGATATTAAATTTAGTTCAGGTTGATGCTGTTTTATAAATTATTGCACCACCAGTCAGACTTTCATTTCCTACCTGAGCAGATGATTGAGAGCTGTTCTCTGGAGCTGCAGTTGACTGTTTGTGCACTGCTGCAGTTCCTCAGATGAGCTTCACTCCCAGAACAATTGAAACCCGACACACACATGTGTCTGTGTTCAGGACTGGAGGGAGAGGAGCTGGAGAAGCTGAACACAGAGCCACAGCCCAGCTGTCTGCAGACCACAGAGGCCACAGACTCACTCCAGGAGTCCAGCAGAACTCTCCTCCAGTCCTGTCTGAAGTTCACCTCCACCTCCCCCTCACACTCCATCCCTCCAGACAACCGCACTCGTCCCTCATGTAACTCCAGAGAGGAACCTGAAGAGGAAAATTATACATTAAAATTACTTACAGAACAAAAACACTTTCATTTTGACTGAGGTGGGGCATAAAGTAATTTCTTAATATTATGTGTTTGCTGCAAGATGGGCTAAAAGACTCACCATTACATATGACTCCAACATCCTGTTTATGAGAGCATGCAGTTCGACTCCATGATGAAATGGGACATTGTGACAGGTGTGTTTCGTTCCCCTGACAATCAAACACATCAGCCCAGATCCGGCCACTCCCCTCCCCAAACCAGTCTGACCCCACCACAGCCACAGCACTCCCACACTTCAGCTGACCACAGAGGACACTGGCAGCTCTCATATCCCAGCTTACATCACACACTGTGCCCCACTCACTGAGGTACTGGATCTCCACTCGACCAGAACAGGAGTCAGAGCCGTTCCGCAAAAGGATCTCTGTAAGGCCTGTCAACACAAATGAGAACTCAGTGAACAATGGTAATTGTAGTCTTTTGCATTAATAACATGAAAGATACCAATCAAATAGTGATAAATTCAGCATGCACCTGCTCAGAGTCGTATGTAACCTAAAAACTGCATCCTTTTTAACAAACAGTAGGATTTAGCTAAATAGGATGTGTTCTCACAAGCTAAAATATTAAATATGTTAAATGTTAAATTTTAATACTTAACCAGAACATATTAGGCCCACATCTCTGTCATGGGAGCAGTTATTGATTGAAGCAGATGTTGGGCAGAGAGCAATCTCAGACTCGTTGCCTCTGCATTGAAGCTCCTCTGACCACACCTGGACCACCCCCTTCCCAAAAGGAGCAGCTTTCAGCACCTTCATAAGAAACCCACAGCCCAGCTCTCGACACACAACCTCTGCATCCTGGCGGTCAAAGTCAGCATCACATACAGTGCCCCAGGTTCCTCTATGATGCACCTCCACTCTCCCAGAACACTGGTGGAAACCATCAGCTAGTCTGGGCTTCCCACCTGTATAGAAGGTAATATAGTTAATAATGTTTTTCATTAATTCATCTTAGCAACAATATTATATCATTTATTTTACTAAAACATCACAAAATAATACGTCCCACATAATTATAATTCACTCATCATCAAAAAACAAAGAAACAAAAAAGAAATAGTTGCACCCAGAATGAAGTAACCAGCAGGAATGAAACCGTGTAAGCAGGTGTGACATCGTGAGAATGATTCAAGTCTCACGTTCGGCTGCACATCTGATCAAAGCAAGGACGGGCCTTATCACTGTACCTGACTGACCCAACAGCCACGGTTGCAGACATTCACCGAGAAGTGATGCCCTCCATAGCAGTTTGTTGTCATGCGTCACACATCCAGAAGACCTGGTGTCACTCCTCCTCCACCCCTACTACAAAATCTGCAGGTACTGTGTGAGAACTGCATGAGATGGATTATCGCAGGACACCATTAGGAATCTCTTCAACTCCACTTAATTTATTATCATTTATTGCTCCTGGTAACCTTTATCTTCCTTCCTAATAGCACTGCAGTCCTACACATCCTTATGGGTGCAACTATTATTTTGATGAGTGTTATATTGATGAGTGTAATAGCGTTTAATGAAGAATATTGTTGCTGAGATTTTAAACTTCTAATTAAACTGCAACCAACCTGAGCATCTCACTCCAGCATCTTCATCATGACCACAATTTTCTACCCCCCATCCTCGTGATCCACAGCTCTTTAGTGTAGACTCTAATCCACTACACTCCACATCATCCATCCAAGTTGGTTCTGATCCTGGTCCAAAGTGAGCTTCACTCAAAGCTTCTGTAGCCTCTCCACAGCCCATCTCTCTACACACCACTGCCGCATCTTTCATATCCCAGTAATCATCACACACTGTTCCCCACTGTCCCTTATGAAAGACTTCCACTCTCCCAGCACAGTCATTGTCACCATTCACCAACCTCACATTGACTGTTTGAGAGAGACAACATATTAAATTCAGAAGACTGTACAGAGGATGATACAAACACCATTTCAACCAAAAAAAAGAGAACAGTAAATAGAAACTAAGCTATGTTTTTTGACTATTGTTTAAGGTAATACTACAGGTATTCATCAGTCAGCGTCTCTCTTATTGTATATTGCACTTTATAATGTGTGGCATGTTTTCAGGTCATGGGAGGCAGGCAAGTCTAGCATCTGCACTCTATTTCTACAGAGCCAGGCTGTTATAACACATGCAGAATGTCATATTGTTCATATTTGTCTTTACCAGCTGTCCAAACTTTTCAATTGGTTTATTATTTTATGTTTTTTTGTGATTTTTTTTACATGTAATTTCTAGGACCAGAACATGTTATATCTTTGTATTCAGCTATATACAGTTTTCCAGCCCCCTTGCCCCTTACACTTTATAATAAATCATTTTAATTGTGGCAATACCCTGAAATAGTAGCTTTACTACTATTAAACTATGTATGGTACAAAAAAACGTGGTAGCAGATAACTACAGTGTTACCTCAGTTCACACTGTTTCAAACAATTATATGCAAATACGCAAATTTAAAATGCAAATTGTTATAAGGAATGCTATTGGTGTAAACAGCTTTAGGCAGAATAAATACACAATATCTTAACATCATGAGGAAAACTAATCACGCTAGTGAGAAAATTTGATCAGGTTTAACACACCTGTTATATGATTAAGAATCCTCTAATTAAATCTCTGTAACTGTTTATATATAATTGCTGGCAGGTACACATACTTTAATACTGTATACTGAACTGTATGCTTTTCATAGTGTAATATTTAACAAACACAAAAGAGGTGCTTTTTTACCCACTGCTCCTGCTGTACTGCTCTCGAATACATAACACATAACCAGATATTAATCAAAATAGTTCTCTTACCAGCTGTGGAGAGAGTGATTGTGGAGGAGAGAAGAATGAGAACCACACAGCTGTCCATCTCACTCTGACCTGCACACAGTCCGTTCAACTCAGCAGCAGAACAAGCTTCACCTCCTCTACCCCAGAGAGACTGAAGATACTGAGAGAGAGAGAGAGAGAGAGAGAGAGAGAGAGAGGGAGAGAGACAGAGAGAGAGAGAGAGAGAGAGAGAGAGAGAGAGAGAGAGAGAGAGGAGGGGGGGAGAGAGAAGCTCCCCTCAGCCGCCTATCACACTCACTATTACCTTATTAGAAAGAGAAGAGGAAACCATCAAACATTTTCAGTGACAAATCAGAGGAGGCATTTTCTCTCCCTCCATATATATCAAAAGAGCGTCAGCGCTGATGAACAGAACTCCACCTCCGTCTCTAGAGGAGTGTGTGTGAGGAGAGACGCTCACAGCAGTGTGGTGAGAAACACACCAACATACAGGAGACTGAGTTCAGAGAGGAAACACTCCAGTGTAATACAGCACTAATGCTGCACCTGCAGAGACACACTGATAACCATCTCTCACACACACACACACATACACACACACACACACACACACACACACACACTGCTTAGAGTAAAAAATAGATTTTAAATATCAGTTTATCCCTCATAAAAGTTTAAGACTTGAAATAAAGCAATGTTAAGAACAGGTCACTACTTAATCATTTTGTGATTTAAAAAACAATAAAATAGAACATGACGAAGGATAATCAAAGGATACAGTATAATTTTATGAAAATAATATTTTGCTTTATATATTTATAAACATACTATACATACATACTATATTATACTATAAATATTTGCTTTATATTTAATTTTGCTTCATTTTAATTTGACAAACTTTTACTCCAGTCAGGTACTTTTGGGGTAACTTATCTAGTTTAGAACTTTCCCCACTCATCTTACAGAAACACTTCACTCACTGTAGTACATGTTATTCTCCACTGGATGGCAGCAGAGGATTAATAATCAAATGTCACACAGTTTGGTTTAAGGCTCTAATGCGCATTATAACTGTTCAGGGCACTAAAGTAATTTCTGATATCCTTGTACGACTTGTGTTCTCTTGAATGATTACAATAATAATAATAATAATAATAATAATAATAATAATAATAATAATAATATAATATAAAATGTATAAAAAATTCTTCACTTTAAAACATTTTAAATTCAGTTTCCAATCAGAATAACAGACCATCCCAAGAAGAAATCAATATGACTCATAAATTAGGATTACAGCTAAAAGTGTTATGGTAGACTTCTGCTCTGTAGCAAAGGAAAATGAAGAAAACAACACTCTTTCCCTAAAATCAGACAAGAGCAAGGAAATGATAGTTCATCCAAGGAGGAAGGTGGAGCTGCACACACCGCTACATACAGGTCAGACAGAGGTGGAGAGGGTAAAAGCCTCCACATTCTTTGCCAGTTACATTAGTGGGGATCTCAGCTGGTTTCACAACACACACCAAATCAATGAGAAGTCCCAGCAGCAGCTGTACATCCTAACCAGCCTGAGGAAACTCCTACAGGTGATGAGTGAAAGCGTCCTTCCTAGCTCCATCTGCAAGGTACATTTCAGGACCTGCATTGCCCTCACTACAGGACATTTACCACACCAGGTTCATCAGGAGGCACTCAACGTCATTAGGGAACATGCACCTCCCCAAAACAGCCTCTTCACATTTCTACCATCAGGCAGGCAATGCAAGAGTGTGAGGTCCAGGTCAACAAGACTGACGAGCAGTTTCTAACCACAGGCCATCAGGTTTGCGAATATCTCTGTCCACACTGCCCTGTCCAGACCATGCTGAACTCCACACCGCCACCTTAACTGCATCACTGCACTGGACTGTACTTTATGCACTATTCATAATTCTGTTACTGTCATCTTTACTCTGCATACTTACCTTTTATATACAAGCTACACTAAATTCTCTATCACGCTATAAATATCTATATTATATTTATATTAATATCTGTGTTTTTCTATCACTCCACTATCCATAATTCATAATTTGATGTCTACACTTTTATTAAACTTCACTGTAATTCTAAAGTAAAGCTTAAAATAAGGAACCCTATGAGTAGCCCTGTCTGAACTTATAACTGGTACTGCACATCACCGGAGGGTAAGTGAATGAGCCTCCTCCTGCTGGGCATGTGATATATTGTAAATGGTGAAGCCATGTTCTGATGTTTCACTGTTTACAGCTTCTCCCACTTATGTAACACACCTGCAGCTCATCATATGGACTCATCACCTTGCTTAGACATACTCCTCTGTGTGTGGATTTTGTTAGGTCTCTGTTCTTTATAGTGCTTTCCTTGTGATGAGAGAGTGAAGGGGACATGGCTGCAGTTGATAGGGTGAGTAACAGTTCCTGAACCAATGAGGAGAAACCTAGTTTGGTGCCAGTGCCACAAAGAAAAGCGACTAAATAACAGAGTAGGTTTTTGGACTCAACAGCAAGAAGCTCAGCAGCACAGCGTGCTGAAAAGACCACTGCCTCGGCTCGGTAGAGGTTTGCACCTGGATGTGTTCAGACATGCAGATTGGGGCAGAAACGCGGCAAACATGCAAACATGGGCCCTTTATCGGCTAGGTAAGGGGCACTGTGGCCAGGTGCTAACCCATTTAAATTCCAAACAGGCCCAACATGGCTTTTCTGTGAGCACCCTGCACATTGCCATGCCCACTCAAATCCCCTAAGGCCATTTTTCCCACATAGGCCCAGAATGGGTATTCTTTGGAATGTCCTCACTTGGGCCTGCCCACAAAAATCCTACACAGGGCCGCAGTGGGTGACCCCAAATTCAGTCTGCATCATGCTACAGCCTGTAGGCACAGTGTGTGCTATATGTGTGTAACGTTTTGCGTTGTTATACTTACAGCTTCCTATTTGATAGAATAACTGTGAATACTGGTGGATATTTTCCTTACTTAGAGGTGTGTATGTTGGCGTGCCTGAGATTGGGTGGGTTTAGAAATCCGCGTCCTGGGGTACCTTATCCACTGTTTTTATAACAGTGTAGCACATTTTTTGGAAATGACAAAGTATGAAACTTGATATATGGAGTGTGTGATTAGGTCTGGGTGCAGAGCATGGTCATCCACTCCAGACAAGTGATGTGATTATAGAGAGCTTGTTCTCGTCACTGGGAATTCAGTGTAGAGGTACATACACTGCTTAGCAGTGAGTTGAGGTTTGTTTTAATTCACTCTGTAGTAAGTAAGTGTGTTTAATTAGGTTCTTCGTGGGAGCGTCGCCATTGGGCAGCCTAGGTGGCATCCCACGGGCTAAGCGCGAAAAGCCTTCTGTTGACGCCGCTGCTGTTTTGGTTTGGCCTGTATTGGACTGATTGGGTCACATTCCCTGTGTTCTATTTTCTTTATTTAGTTTTGGTTATGGATTATGTCAATATGATTCCGTTAACGGATTTATTTTGATGGTTTATATTGTAGTTTTGTTTAGTTTTTGGAAACTGGTGATTGTTTTGTGATCAGTGAGGTAATTCCTAAGTGTGTGGGTTATGTTTTCTTTTGGTTGGTTTGATTTTCTTTTGTTTATAGTTTAAGTGGTATGTTGGCTGTGTTTGAGAGCAGGGTTTGGTAGTATATACTCTGCCTGGTATTAATGTTTTTTGTTTTATTTCTTGAGAATCTCCAGGCGCCTGTGGTGTCTGTTGACTGGTCACCCTTTGCTGTTTTCTTCTCTTTCTCCAATTTGGTTGCATCTTGTAGTGTGGAAGTCACCTATGGAGGTTTAGTAACCTATGTGTGTGTGGAGATTTTGGGTGTACAGTCTCAGGTGTGTGGAACCACCTGTGCGGGAGAGTTTGTAGTTATTTCTTTTATCAAGAGTATATGGAATTTGTTCTGTGCTTGGATCAAAACAGCTAACATACCTAACTGCTCTTCCTTTTTTTTGGTTTTTCTTTATTGATTTAGTAGCATCGGGAGGACAAGGCCCCGTGGAGTTTGGATATCCCTTTAGAGATTTTTAAAATGATCTATTATTAAAGTGGTAAATATGTTTTATTTTTATTAAATTTGTGAATCGAACTCAATCTCACGTCTCCAACATTCTAAGCAGACCGGAATTCCCTAGGTGGCGTAGTCGAGTCTTAATACTTGAGTAAGGTCCACACACTGTCATGCATGAAGATGATTTTGCTATGAAAGGCACGGTTCCTCTTTCTCTACCATGGACAGTAGTCAGTCAGAGACTCTGTATACTTTGCTGAGGTCACTTTCACATCTTCAGGGACCCTAAAGGGGCCTACCAGCTATCTTACCATGATTCTGGCCCACCGTTTCTGCTTGTGAGCACTGGTTAGGGGTGGCTGAATTGTAGGTTTATGCACAACTGCAATCCTCCGGAGGATCCTACAGGACTCCAGAGGCGCCAGCAGCTTCAAATACCTGCTTTCTGCTTTGTAATGGCGTAGCAGCTGCTCTCTTAATCTGAAGATTTTAATATTAATCTTTCCCATATTGCTTGAAGCTGTGGCCTGCTTAACAATGTGGAGCATCCTTCTCAAGTAGTGTACTTTTAATTGGGCTCACCTGGCAAACTAATTATCACAGGTGTTTGAGATTTCAGTGATCCAAAGAGCCCTGAGACACAATATGATCCATGAGTTTAACTGAAAAACATGAAATTAAATCTTTATGACACTTAAGTTTAATTTGCATAATAATTTGAAACGCTGTGTAGAGTCTTTAAGATAACCAACTACATCCATTTAGCTGAGTGTGTCTAAACTTTTGACTGGTAGTGTAATTTTAATTATTATAAACTGAATCTAATGGATGATGATGTAGCAAACCTGCTCATAAAATACAGCTCAGTTATAAACACTGAGTTTCTGCCAAAGAGACACAAAAGTACAGTGAGGGAAAACGATATTTAATCTTCTATAAGGTGAACAATTTCAAGGATAACAATTTTCAAACAACTGAGGAGTCGTTGGCGTAGGCCCCGTCCTGGGCCCAGGTCTTGAAGCATTTGGACCCTCGCACATTCTGCCGGCTATGGATGACAGGGGCGGAGTCTACTCCCTGGAAAACAGGACCGGGGTCAAACTAGTGGTGGGGGAGGAAGGAAGAGAATGTGAAACATGAGCACAAGTTGAATCCTTTAAAAGAAAATAATGACTTGATAATGACGATTTTCACAAACTGTTCACTTAGTATGTAAATAATGATGTTTGTTTTCTTTCTTTTCTCTTTCACTTTCTCTTTCCTAATAAACACTCCAGCAAACACTTTCTCACCTTCACTTTGCTGTCAGCACTGCTGCTGTGGAAAGCTTATGGGTTTGAAGCTTGCTCAGAACCCCCACCACAAACCCTCATTGAGGTGTAGATATGCCATGGTTGGAGGTTAATAGTGAATAGTATTTCAAACTGAAGCTTCTGACTGACAGATGAGTGAGTTAAGGATGAACACTCACCCTCACTGTTTAGAATAGAACAGTAAACCCAGGTGAATAAATCTGGACTGAATAGCTTAGCTATAAACATGCTAATGTGGCTAACAGTGAATGGAAGAAGCACAATTAGCGTAAAGTTATTTGCATCATGTGAACTGGGGGCTGTTTTTTCAAATGTTCTGAGCAACATTAGCTTCTCTGATTGAATTATTCCCATATAGATACACTACATAGACACACAGACGTGATGTACTTTGGCACAAGTCTCCAAAAGTGTAGCAGCACTGCTCAGAGAAGCTGATCTTATTGACAGTGCGTCTCAGGTAGCCGTGTTTCAGTAAACTGCTGGCACATTTCCTGGCATCACGGTGGTCCTTAAAGCCCTCCACTCGAGAAAACAGCCAGTCCACCACATCAGCACCTGAAAAATACTAACATCTGAGCTTATCCCAACACTCACATCAGACTGAAGGCAGGAAACACCCTGGACAGGCCACCAGACCAATATATAATACTTTCCTAATACACAATATGTACACAGTAATTTTCATCATCTGATCAGTTGGAACTGAAAAAAGGCAGTTCTATATTCAAACAGAAACACTATAGAAATGTAATATTCAGTGTTCGGCACTAAATCCTGCTACACAGAACCAGTTCACCACTCTTTATAAGGAAACATGCAGCTGGTCAGTGTCCTACCAAACACGTCCTTTAGAAATGAAATGAGTCCTTAAAGCAAACCGTAGTGTGGATACGTTCCAGTCAGCGCTGTAGTGTGACAGATCCAAGCAACGGTCTTACAGGCTCAGCAGAGGAAGAGCCAAAAGTAACACCATTAATATACTCACATTAATATGATGTCATACTTAGATGCCCTTCTCAGACAATACCTCTTACCCCACACATCACATCACTAATGAGTAGATGGCACCGTTTGTGGGCAGTAGCTGATCCCGGCCTAATACTGATGATAACACTACTGAAGCATTAGTGTATGATATGCAGTACCTCTGGGGATGGTGAAGTAACTTCACAGTGAGGGGTCCCAACACTTGGCCACAGTGAGACTCATTGGCCTGAGTAAAAAGACGTTCAGCAGCAGTCAGCATCATGATCTAAGTGTGTCCAGAGTTTAGCAGATGGTTACAGCTGATTAGATACAGTGTCAGTGCTTACCCAGGCTTAGAGACAGCTTCCTGTAGAATCCTCACAGCATCGTCATTACTCATATTCTCACAGTTCACATCATCCACCTGTAAAACACAAATCTGGTATCAATATTAACATGTTTCATAATCTCCAAACTAAAATGTGCTTTAAGAATTAGAATTTAGAACCATTTACACATGAACGGTTCTGTGCAGTGAAACACCCACATACACACACACTAGTAACACACACTAGGGGGCAGTCAGTACACTTGACCAGAGTGCTGGGCAACCCTATCCACAGCACCCGGGGAGCTGTCTGGGGTTAGGTGCTTTGCTCAAGGGCACTTAATTCGTATCCTGTTGGTTTGGGGAATCAAACTGGTTGGTTAGGCTAACAGTTTCCCTAACATCCAGCCCATGACTGTCAGGTCTGCAGATCTGTATTCACACATCTAAATGGATCCTGGGACAAATCACAACCCACCTCTCACTCGAAGCCCATACAGCCAAACTAAAGCTCTCTGAATTTGGACATATCATGAGAAGAACCTGTTAATTAGAAAAGATCATTATGTTTGGAAGAGGTGCAGGTAAAAAAGGAAGAGGATGAAAAGCAACAAGATGGATGGATACAATACAAAGAATCATGAACCAGTCATTCAGAAGGCTGGACACCCAAACAGACTCCTGTAGAACCCTTCCGTATAGTAGCCAAGAGTCAGAAACAGCTGAGTTGTAGAAGTCGGTTGCATTTTTGGCTTCTCATGATCCAGATAATCCCAAACCCATTCAGTGACGATCAGGTCTGAAATCTGGGGTGGTCAGTCCGTTGTTGTGAGAACATCAGCAGCTTCTTTGTCTGATCTGTAGTGTTTATCCTGTATTGTCTTTTTGACAGCCACAGTTCACACTCATAGCATAGAGTTCTCATAGTGGACAGACCTGTGGACGTATTCTCTCAAAGATGCATTCCAGATCAATACAACACCTGAGAATCATCTCAAATCCGATTCAGCTGCACTCTGATTCTGATTCTGTGCTCAGGAGTTTATAGCACAGTGTGCGGCTGCTTCTAGATGCTTCTGCAGCCCTTATGTTGACGTAACTCTGCTGCAGATACAAAACTGTATAACTAAGTAAGAGCTAGACGTCTGAGTGGGTGAGGTACAGACTGGTCTTCAAGGCTAGTAAAACTGCAGAGCAAAATAAGATCAAAAGGTCCTGAGTCAGGAAGGAGAGGAGAGGCAGCTAAACAAGCCTGGGCCAGAGGATGTTAACACACACAAACAGCTAAACAGCCATGAAAACATCAAAGACTTACTGTGAGAACTCGTGAAGAGCCGTCTCAGTCTGACCATATGAGCTCTGCTGTTTGGGGTAACAGTAACTTTTGAATGTTCTGCCAAATTAAATGTCCTCAAAGTGACTCTCCTGCCTTCCTCTCCTCTTTGTTCCTCTTTGTTTAGCAAGTTCGTCTCCACAGTGTCTATGAGCACACTATCCTTTCCACAGAGAATGCTGGAATAATGAAAGTGTTAATTTCCATACACAGCAATAACAACACATGCAGTTCTGTGCAGTGTAAGTGTAAGACCGCATGTCTCTGGTCAAATCTTCCACAGTTACTGTTTACTCCCTATTATACACTCACCTTCAAAAGAACAGCTGCACCCAAAAGGAATCAACCCACAGGTACGAAACTCGGTGGGTGGGTTTGACATCGTGAGACATGCTGCATGTGTGACGTAAGCAAGGATGGGCCTTATCCCTGTACCTGTTTGACCCAACAGCCCATTCAGCGAACAGAGATGCCTTTAATGAATCCTCCTGTTAGTGCCAGCACCATTGTAGAACTACTATAATAAATAATAAATATGTTAATAATGAGAAGAACAAAAAAAGAAACTTATATAAATCTAAAAAAATCATAAAGAAAACTTATATAAATATAAAAAAAACATAAAGGAAACTTATATAAATCTAAAAAATCATAAAGGAAACTTATATAAATATAAAAAACATAATGGAAACTTATATAAATATAAAAATCATAAAGGAAACTTATATAAATCTATAAAATCATAAAGGAAACTTATATAAATATAAAAACCATAAAGGAAACTTATCACCAATCTTAAGATGTGGTGGTTTTAATTACTGTACAATATTTTACATATAAACATTTCTACAAATATACACCAGCTCCTCAAACTGAGAACCCCATCTCCTGAGTCAGACTGAGGATCCCTGGAACTGCCTCCAGAAGGTCCAGCATCTCCTCAGAGAAGATGAGGTCTCCTTCTCCGGTGACCACTGCGTCGTAGGGTCCCGAACACACCGGTGGGTCAACAAGGGAGTGAGGCAGACCTGCACACACCACAGTACCAAGTAACACAGACTCTGTAAGTCACTGCTTGGTCAGCTAAAATCCAGCTCTCTTTAATCTCAGTCGGGTTTCTAGGCCTTAATGCAGTCTAAGAAATCTGATCTGCTGTTTACACTCCCACATCACATGACCACAGTAATGGTTTTCATGTAGTGTGTTATGGAGCTTTGTGTCCATGTAAACGGTCTGCAGAGTTACACAGCTCAAAGTACATTTAAATGATGAAACTGATATTTAAACACAAACTCAACATAGACGCCGTAACTAGCCAGTTAAACAGACAGCTGATCTGTACAGAGCCAGGAACACAGTACACCTAAAAAGCTGAGTCTGATCAGCCAAAGTTTCATTCTGTAGCCGCTACTTGAATTTCAAACACCGGGCGGATACCGGGCTGAAGACTGCAGCGGTTGCTCTGCAGCGATTGGTGGACTGATAAGGGCGGAGTTTGGTGGAAAGCGTTTGATTGACTTTCTGCGCTCCCAGAAAACAGATCAGTTTCAGCATCACTACCAGTTCAGCTAATTCAGATATGCTCCCTCCATCCTACTGGATCAGCTGGTGGTCGGTCTGGGTGGGTCCGGGAGCGCAGTCACTCAACACAACCGCCGGCGAGCCATAGCCTACTGAACCTACGGGAAGCGAAGACGCTCAAAAAACGTTGTACAGCCGCGAATATTCACCGTATCAGCGCCGAACAGCACAGACACCAGCACGGTTCTGAACTTTTAGCTCAGATTAAACACAAGATATTTCACATATCTCACATTTATCAGCGATTCTCCGAGTATCTGTAATCCACTGTAGACATTAGGAGTGTGACGTCACTAACCGATCTGCTAATATGGCGGATAGGCCCGCTAACGTGTGAGTAAGGAGAGAACCGGCACTTCTTTATTCCCACTTCTAGCACCGCCTAAAGCCTTTAATAGATCCACTCTAAAGCGCTTGGAAGCGACAGCACATGGAAATGGAGATGAGCTCCTCTGTTTCAGTACAGAGTTACAGTTTCTAGCGGGGTTTGTACCGGGAGGGATGATCACAGGCCGCCGGTCGATGTAGAGATCTCCAGTGGGGAGGAGGTATGTCCGCTCTGTGGAGACCTCGACCAGCCTGTAGAAGGCCATTCTGCAAACAGGGAGATCAGAAATCAGTAAATCATTAGTAGGGAATCAGAGTCTTTAGCTGATCAGAAATGTTTTCCCCAAACAGAATTCCAAACTGAGCATTCTGGAGTTGCTTAGCAGAACTGTGATGTCACATCCACCACCACTGGAACAACAGTACCAGCATGTGATATGAGTTATTCAGTGAATGTGATCAGTGAAAATGTAACTTCATTTCTGATTCATGAATAACAGTACTAAAGCAGATATTCTCTCTCGCACTCATATTCTCTCTCTATATAAAGGAAATATGTAATTAACTTTGATATAAGTATCAAGGTAGTCACTTTACCAAGCACATGTGAACAATTCAGTTTAGACAAGATAGTTTCAGCTGTCAGTTAAGAACAGTGCATATACATGTGATAGTGGATCATTAACAACATGACAAAGGTAACTAATATCAAGGAGTAACCATACGGCATTGGACAGGAGCTGCTGGGACGTTAGCGGGTTGTTTGTGTCTGTTGTAGGCACTGTGTGGTAAAAATCCAAACAGAGGTTGGGTTTTCTTGAAGATGCTTCTTTAGCCCGCTCGTCCTTTAGTTTTCTTTGAAGTTTCAAGGTTAAATTATAGTGCTTTAGAACAAATTCTGTAAATCTATCAGACATAAAAATATCATGGTTAGTGCATGTCTCTATCTAGTAGCACTCACAGTACCAATGGTGTCTCTTTACTCAATGATTCCTGACCCTGCTCGGCACTCCTTCAGCTTCCCACAATCCTCGTTCAGAGTATATTTTGCATGATCAGCATTTCAGCCATTAATATTATGGCTGCATGGCATTTACAGTTTTTCATAGCAGCCTACATACACATGAGCAGCAAAACAAAGGCTTAATTTTTCAACTTCAAACTATGTCATTTTCACTATGAGTGCCAGAACCTACAGCAAAGAGCAATTCCACAAACTGCTCCTTTTGCTTTAATAAGGATCGTAACATCTTTAAACCAGACACTATTTAATAGAAGACAATAATGATATTTTGTTACGGGGTATCACATTATCTCCGTACAGTAGATTTTCATTCAGTGTTACTGTAACCTGTTTAGAAGTACTCACCTCGTCAGTTTGTGTAACACAATCAGCGTTGTGTATTTGACCTACAACAAATACACACAGCTACAAAAATACACACCCTCGGTTTGTTTAAGGTGCTTTATAATTTCATGCCAGAAAGTGACACAAAACCGGTCCCTTCATGACAGCTGCTGCTTATATTGTGTTATCCGTCATGAAATT
>JAMWET010002857.1:240000-270187 GCA_024036415.1 Prochilodus magdalenae | reverse complement strand
GACCAAGAAAACAGAGATGTCCCAATTAAGCGAGCAAGCGTGCCCGTGCCCCCTCTAGACGAGTGAGCAAGAAATGCAGGAGCTCCAATCAACCTACAATATCGGCGAGAACAACAGCGAGGAGATGCAGACAAGGCAAGACCCTTTTTCATTTTTTTTCCGAGATACACACACAGTACATTACACCGAAGAATAATGCTATCCCCCCCCCCCCCCCCACTTCCTCAAGTTAAAGAGGATAAGCAGCGGAGAACTTTGAATGTTCTTTTGAAGGTGCAAACAATATTCAGTGGGAATTCTCCAGCTGGTAAACAGCAGAGCTGTCTGATCGGAGAGCGGGGAGATTAAGCAGGTGCTTGTGTGTGCATACATTGACATAAATTGATAGGCTGCTTGCGCACACACTTCAGAAGAATTGGCACTTCAGATTGTGGGCTAGCTGAGGGGTTGGAGTGGCTCTTAGTACAGAAGGTAAAATGCAGTTTTTGAAATTTCTGGGTTTTCTGTTCACGTCCTGGGGCGAGTGGTGATTGCCTTCCAAGAGATTGGCTAATATTATGGCTCTCAAATTCCTATTTTATTTTCTTGACTTACAAGCTTGTATTAAATGTAATTCCATTTTAGTGTTAATAAGTTTCCAGACCACGTAATGTTATGTAAATGGGTAATAATGAGCTTCCTGCTGTAATCTGCTCCCTCACTAACTGAATGCCTTTTCTGTTTTCATTTCCTTCCTGTCCTGTGCTGGCTGGGGCCTGAACCATACCGATGATCAAACCGACATGGATATCATAACTTCAGGTAATAAATGACTTCACTGTTCTACTGTTTAACCTAGTGCAAGGAAAACTGCTGGTGAATGTGTGGATGTGAGACTTTGTTTGTATATGTGGTCTACTGGAATAGATGTACGTACTTCAGTTTTCCCAAACACAGTACTCTTCACATACTGTACACCAGTATTTACCCTCTGTCTGAAACATCCTGTGTAACACCCTATGTCTTTAAGCCCCATCTTGCAGTCTGCACACAGACCTGTTTCAGACCTTGAACAGCTGTACACACCACTATGGCTGGCTACAAAGCTGAAGAAACTCTGGTCAGCCTCTGGTACTGGATTTGCCAAGCTGTATGGTATGTGGGCAGTAAGGTTTGTGTTGAGATGACATCACCTTGTTTCAGGCAGCAGAGAAAAGTGGTTTTATGGGTGAGAGTTTCTCACCTCTGGAATGCACTTTGTTTTTTGCAGACTGTTTACATGCACCAAACCACAAAACACACTAAGGAAGAGGGAAGAACTGGAAAAGTGTGACAGGTCCCCTTTAAGGCTATACATTGTACATTAATCAAACAATCCCAAACGCAAACATTTGATTGGCAAGCTGCTTGTGTTTGATTGCTGAAAGACTGTAAACGGTACCCCTTTCACTCCAATTCACTCGTCTTATCATGTCCTTTTTCTGGAACACTTAAATGGCGACTGCAAGCCGTTATTTTAAACATGTCATTCTTACACAGTATGTGACATGTGGGGACATGAAGCTATAACAATGCTGGCATGGTGAAAGCGTTACCTATGAAAATGGGTGATTATCAGAGAAGAGCTTTGTAGTGTTTATTTAAGATGGGAAAGTTTTTCAGATGCTCTGAACTCCATTTTGTTCGTTCTGTCTCTACTACATTTAAAACAATGGATTATCCTCGTTTGTCAACGGCTGTCTACTGCCAACATAGAACTGCAGCGTAAGATCATCACGCACCATCACGTAGCAGATCGTAGAAGGTGTTACTCTACTTTTAGCACTTATTAATTTATCAGGCATATCAGTTAACATACTCATCACAAACTCACAGTCTTCCAGCTAAAAGATGAAAAGAGCTACCAGATGAAAAAGGACTTGGCTAGTAGGAAGTGTATTTATTAGGAAGGACTGACTTTCATTGTGTGAATGTCATGGTCGCCTGTTCCTGCTGTGTTTTTCTGGGGCCTCGCTCTGGGTTTGGTTTGATGCTGTAATAGGTGAATGGCGTGTAATAGGTGTGCCGTGGTGCTCAGATGGCTAAAACAGCTCTGGAAGTGATCAGTGGTTTTGAATTTTAGGGCTCTGTACAACACTTCATGATTGTTCATGTTTGTTTTGTTGTTGTCCAACCAGTGTATTTGGGCCCGGAGTGTCTGCATAGCAAAATGGAATTACCAAGTGATTTTGAGGGCGTTATGATCTCCTACAGCCTCATTCTCCAGATGAATGCATATCAAAGTGCATCGTATGTGTTTACATAGATCACGTAGCATTATCCGCTGCTGCCCTGTGCTGGATGTGGGAGCACGGCTGGATTCATCTGGATGAGTCTGGTGGAAATCCTGGTGTTACTTTAGAGCTGCACCCCCTGCTGATCAGTGGAGGAACTGCCTGCACAGATACAATTGCTGACTTTCCTCTCTGGAGGGTTGAGTGAGGGGGAGGGTATGTGTGTGTGTTTGGATGACGGTAGCAGTGATGAGGGATGAGGAGAGCTGCACAGTCACAGGATATTCCCAGCCAGATTAGACAGTGAGCTCTAATCTCTGAGCCTGTGCTGCAGCTCAGTGCTGGACTACAGCTGGGGATTGAAGTGCATTACTCTACTGCAGCTTCTGCATAATCTCTCTCCGTTTTCCTGTTTGCTTTCTGTCTGTCTGTCTGTCTGTCTGTCTGTCTGTCTGTCTGTCTGTCTGTCTGTCTGTCTGGTCTCCTCTCTCTCTTCTCTCCTTTCTCCTCTCTCTCTTCTCTCCTTTCTCCTCTCTCTCTTCTCTCTCTCGGTCTCTCTCTCCCTCTGTTTTGCCTTTCTCTCTCTCTCTCTCTCTCTCTCTCTCTCTCTCTCTCTCTCTCTCTCTCTCTCTCTTGGTCTCTCTCTCCCTCTGTTTTGCCTTTCTCTCTCCCTGTCTGTCTGTTTCTCTCTCTCTCTCTCTCTCTCTCTCTCTCTCTCTCTCTCTCTCTCTCTCTGTGTTTGTGTTTGTGGCTTTGTCACTCTGTGTCTCTGTCTCTCTCTCTGTGTCTCTGTATGTCTCTCTGTCTGTTTTTTCTCTCTCTCTCTCTCTCTCTCTCTCTCTCTCTCTCTGTGTTTCTCTGTCTCTGTCTCTGTCTCGGTTTGTGTCGTCAGTGTAAAACCAGGTTGTGTGTGTGTGTGTGTGTGTGTGTGTGTGTGTGTGTGTGTGTGCATGCTGTGTGATTGCTTTCTGTAACTCCCTCCACTGCTGTAGTGGAAAAAGTCACAGTATCACAGACACGCACACCCTACATTCACCTCTGCTCTCACACTGCTCCTGCAGAAGATTGTGTGTGCACGCATGCAGATCTCAGTCAGGATTTGGAGTGTAAGTGTAAAAGGCAGAGGTGTTCTCCTTATTTATCCACTTGGTTATGCGGTAATGAACTATTCTTGTTGATTATTTGAATTATGTATGTGACATTGGGCGGTTCATTGACATAGGGGAAGCATTTTCACTCACTGACCATCTGCAAGAAGTGTAGCTAGGTCTCAGTAGGTGGCAGCAAAGTTGGCCTACAACTGTTTCATGCAGGTGCGTGGCCTTGTTTGAAATGTTGTGTTGTGGGCCCCATGACCCAACAGGAAGTTTAGAAAGCCTAGGAAGTGTGATGGCTCCTCGTCAGTCCTTTTTTGGCAGATTGAGCATCAGGATTGGCTGAACAAAAACAGAACATAGTGTAGCCAACTTTAGGTGTGTTTTATCACAAGGAACAGGCATTAGTTATTCTCATGTTCTAATTCTCACTGTTCCTCTAACAGTTAGGGTTAACTTTATCTCTAAGCCAGCAAACAAACAGTTCATTAAACAAGTAAACCCATAATTAGAACCTGGGTGTAAAAAGGAAACTTGAATGGCAATAGATAGTAAATTCTGCGCTGCACTTCAAACAGGCTCACTATAATCAGCTCCCTACAAACCACAAAAACCTGGTTAAGGACAACCTTAAAACATGCAGGCCATTATATAGTTAAGACTAAATTTGCAATGTAATGCAAGGGTACCAAGGGTGTTGAAAAGCTCTGTCATCTTAAAAGGCATGGAGTTTACCAAATTTTATTATTTTACCAAAAGTGTCATAAGGTGGAGTGTGCGACCTGGTAATCCAGCAAAACTAGACTTTTAGACAAAACTTTTATATTTTCCTAGGCCAACGAACTCAAAATCACAAAAGCATTAGACTTCTTCATAGAACTTTTTATGTTTTTTAAAAAGGAGAAGTTCTTGAACTCTCTCGTCTGGTCTTATGACGGGCCCTCCATGACAAACAAGGTAGGTGGGCTGTAGTCCATGTGTACGTGTAGACTATTATTGATAACCCACTTCTGCACCAAGACTCTCTTTCCATCCTGTAGTTTACGCCTGATTGTGCCTCTGCTGATGGAGTATCATATAATCATTATAGAGCATTTTATATAATGTTTTGCACATTAATCTTATCTCTTCTCCATCTAAAAGTAGCTGATCCATTAATACAGGCAGGGCAGGGCAGTGTAAAGGCTCGAGAACACTATTGTCTGTTGTCAGAATTGGGCGCGTATAGTGTAGAGCAGGGATAGCGAACACACCCTCACCTCTACCTGACCTGTGAGAATGGAACACTACAACTCACAACGACAAGATCTGCTTAGACCTAGGCTCCAATCCAAGAATGGTCTGTGACCATACTAGATCGTATCCTTGCTTCTGTCTCAATCCATCCAGCCAGCCACTCCATCACTCATCCATCACATCCAGCGTGGAGGAGTCGCTCATTGTCAATTAATCTATAGGCGTGACAGATGAATTGCTGCTTAAGGCCGTACGCGCAAAGCCACACCGTTCACACCTGACAGCGCTGTATGTGTAATGCAGAACATTAAGTACCACTGGGCTCTACTTCCACTCTGTTAACCCTCTATACACATCTTAAATGTTATGCAAGCACTAGTAGAATACAGAATCTCATATTCATGATTCATGCGGTGGTTCGAGAACGATCCCCTCCATTATGACACTTGCATGATCCTGCATCTGCTTTAGAGACTCAGCATCATCAATCTATCACGCTAGCCTACTGATTCCTACAAGGCCATCATGGTTCGTTCTCCAGCAGCATAGGACGAGCAATAATCACAGCTTAGCTTTGTGGTTTGCTCCTATGGTGGATTAGCAAACATTGGCAAGATATATTAAAACCCTATTAAGACCTGTGTGGTGTGGCATAAACCATTCTGCATTGGCATCAGTGTAACAACAGGGACTTGCTTTTTAAAGAGAATTGCGAGCAATTTAATTAATGTTTTATATATTCTATAATATTCTATATATTTTTTTTTTATTAAATATGTCCCTTTCTATAAGCAATAATTAGTTGTGGAAAGCATGAGCTATACAGCACAGTACAGGTGTGTATTGATTTTTCTAACCTCACAGTGATTTAATTTTTCTTTTTTACAGTTTGTTTAATGCTTAAGTAAAATTTCAGTTCACTAATATAGACACCAGGCCTATTATTTTCATTTTGGTCTAAAGAATGAGGACAGGTGATGAAATATTACTGAATTCCATTATAATATTTTCGAAAGCGGCCAGGTTTAGATCAATGTGTAATAGCAAGTAGTGGATATTTGCTCATAACAGTAAACAAACCTCCACAGTGTAGCTGAATGCAGCAGGCAGCCTACAGTAGAAAAAGGATGTACATGTGTGGTTTACGTCAAGCATATTACAGTATACTAGGCATGTGTACGTTTTTAAAGAGAGGAAAAAACATTTTGACCTCCTTTCTATATTCTGTGTATTTTGGAATTTGAGGAGCAGGCTTAGAGTCATGCACCTCAACGTTGGTCCCAAGTCTGCATTGCTCAGAGAGGTGAAATTGTGTAGGGGTGACCCTTCCAAGATATAAATCAGTTAATTATATGCACATGTCTGCAACAAATGTAACATATTGCATAGACAACTGTTCATTTCCTGCCTTCTTTGTAAAAACTAAAGGAGCATGAACAAAAGTAGTAGCTTGCCACAGGGCTGCATATTTTACCCCGCTGTTATGATCAGCACTTTCAGCTGTTTAAGTCCTTAAAATCCGAACTTTATTACATCATATTAACTATAATGCTAAGTTATTCTTAAACATTCGGTCAAAAGTCAAAGTTACAACACCAAATGTATTCAACCAGCCAAGACGTGTGCTGTCTAGATATTATGTTCTTTAGTTTATTGCTTGAGCTATGAGGCTACCCCCAAAACTTCTCCTATACCCCTCACACCCCATCCATCTCTTTGTTAAGACTGCACAGGCAAGCCGATATGGCTGAGAAGACAGTATGACATACTGTGAACTACAGAAATGAAGAAAAATTCACTGTGTAGCTACATGCAGTGGGCAGCCGGTTGGGACAACAGGGTATGATGCTAAGATACTGTACTAAACAAAAGAAGCTGAAGAAGCTACACACATCCCAGCTGATCAGCTACATCTGGGATAGATGGAGAACTATATACGTGAGGTTTCATCAAATGTATTATAGAATTACAGAGGTGTGTAATAACGGTCTGCTGTCATACTGACTCATTTATTCTCTAAATTAAATGCGAATGCAGACTTTTATTTTTTGCACATTCTGTGAATGTTAATGGATATGGACAAAATGGACCAATACCGTGAGGGCACTGCAGCCTATAGTTCAAACAACACACTGTCAAAGCCATGTCAGAGACAATTTATGTGACATATGTCTATGGATAGGCCAAGAAGAAGCAGCTTTAAAAATGGTGGAACCTTTTGAGAAGAGGTTGTACAACAGGAAGAAGGCAGTAAGCAGTAGTGATGCACTATAGAAGTCACAGTACTGGGTGCTCCTCTTTCCTCCTACAGAAACTGAACGGAAGCAATTTGTTTTCAAAAGACACTCAGTATAAATGAAGGTGTAGATGATGGTGCTGTTGGCAGTGTATCCTGGCACCGCTAACACTCCAGAGCTGGCAAACAAGCAAGTTAAAGCAGCGCTCCCAGCAGACTGCACGCAGATGCTGATAACAAAGCTGGCTGCAGTCCTGTGCAGGTTCTCTTCTTTATTATCTTTCTCTTTAATCGTTTATTCCCTTTCCCTGCTTTCCTTCAACTCTTGCTCCCTTTTTTATTTGGAGGGATTCCTCATCTCGTCCCTTAGGACACTGCTGAATGCTGATGGGATGCTAAATTCACTTGTATGATGAGTGTGTGGGGGGAGATTGTGTGGTTGTATTAAAATTCACACTGTAATTACTCCTCAGATCCGCTTCCATGTGACAGGACATCAGAATGAAATGCTCGTGATGAGGGGGAGAGCTTCTGTCTCTGCAATATGGTGAAAATAGAGGGAGAGACAGACTCTGGGGTTACTGCAGGCTGATGGAGGTAATGAGGTAGCTGTGGTGGTTCTTTTGACGGGGGCAGCAGGAGTTCTGAAATGACGTCCCCCCCTTGAGGGGGATTTTAACAGCCCCAGCAGTGGCTAAGCCCGGTAATTACCTCCACTCACTTTGTCCCACCCTGCTCTTTTGGACATAATGCAGTGAATGTGTTTCTTTGTGTGTGTGTTTGTGTGTGTCTGTGTTTGTTGTTTGTTTGTGTGTTTGGTTTTTGAAATAAATTGTCCCGATACACCGAAGTACATTAGCAAAAGCTTCTGTGGCTCATTAAAGGTGCCATCGAATGCATTTACGCAGCATTTCAAATTGCTCTCCGATGTCTGCAGAGAACGGCTGTGACTTTAATCTGGGTGAAACGCCCATTTATTACCCTTTGGTGTGGTGCTTTAAAGAAACAAGTTGTTTTCCCTTTTTTGGTTAGCTCATGAATATGATGAATTATGGCAAAGTGCTAGTTGCACAAATAGTTGCACCCAGAACAAAATGACCCGACAAGCGAATGATTCAGACAGGCTGTACCTGACTGACCCAACAGACATGATCCCTTCATGGGCCACGAAGCAGGATTACATGCGCACAGACCACTATAACGACTGCCCTTAACACCACGTCAGTGTCACCAAAGACTGCAGTGGTGTCGTGCCAGGCTGTCATGGAGTGACTCAGAATGGCAGCGGGTCATCTTCAGTGACGAGTCTAGCTTTTGACTTGTTGGAGAAGACCAAATAACCCGTGTGGGAGGCACTGGGGTCAGCGCAAGTTAAACAGCTACCCAATACCATACTGAGAGACATACTTCTGATTCTAGACTGATTGCCCATATCAGTCTGGAATTATCATCATTATTGTTCCTGGTAACTTTTATCTTCCCTCCCAATAGCACTGCATAATTATGCAGCACTGGCTGCATAATAGTTTTTGATGATGTAGAAGTGTAGTATCTATAAAGTTATGTGCTTGGTCAGCAACAATACTCGATTGGTCCGCAAGGCCGCAGAATGCACCAAGAAAACATACCAGGAGATCAGCAGTTTCTGACATGCTTAAGACTCTGTTTTGCACCATGCCATGGTCAAAGATTTTTTCCAGATTCTCGCTACCCGTGTTTGCTTGACACTCTGCATTGCCCTATAATTGCCCGCTTGGATAATTGCATAACTTACTGTTCCTATTAAAGTGGCCAGTGTTGGATAAAAGCCAATTAGGCAAATGTTAGCATGCCAAATGATGGCAAATCCATTGATTTAAGTTGAATGGGATTTTTGCTAACTTGTTTAATCTGGCAACAGTTGCTAGATAATGATGCCTTTGTCGGCAGAGCATGGATAGTTCAGTCAGCCCCGGTGTTGATTTATGCTAATTGCTGCTTCAATAAATTACTCTTTTACTCAGAATTTACATCCTTTGGTTCTGTCGGAAGTTTGGATCGATCTGGTCCAGAATTTGGAGTCTTTCTGGAAGATCAAAAACCACAACTTTGAGACAGTGTTGTGTGGACCACGAACAATGAGCACTGATTTTCCTGTTTACTCTCTCTCTCTCTCTCTCTCTCTCTCTCTCTCTCTCTCTCTCTCTCTCTCTCTCTCTCTCTCTCTCTCTCTCTCTCTCTCTCTCTCTCTCTCTCTCTCTCTCTCTGCGCTAGACACACACGCGCGCATAGTGCTGGGGAAAGAATGGTTATGATGAACTGATGAAATCCAGAATATTTTGCTCAGTGATTCGGTGTTGCACGTTAGGTAGCTTTCAGCTTTCCTTTTAGACTTTTATTTTCAGCTGACCCTTCATTAGCCTACTGTGTCCGTTTCCATGATAAACTTAATGATAATGGTTCACATAATGAGTGTGGTGTGCATTGTTACAGATGAGCCTGCTGCGGACTAGCTGAACTGTGGCCTACACTAAATTACACGGCTTGAGGTCTGAGCCTCAGACGCTCTGCCCACAGAGAGACATGCAGACTGTCAAATGGCCTTTTCCCAGCATAGTAGACACAGTTTGCTCATGTTGAACACTAAAACCCACCAGACTGGCTTTCGAGACTACATGGCTTGTAGTGGTCTTCCATTATAAATTCAGAGCATAGTCCTTAGCTAGGCTGATTTTTATTTAATTTTTTTATTTTTTGGTCTAGGTGGGCATTGGATGCCCCCCATGCCCTTCACATGTCAGGTGCTCAGTTGACCCATGGAGGAAGGAGAAGGGCAGGACACCTGCAGTGCTGTCTGTTTATAACACATCTGACTGCTCACAACCTGAAAGGCTTTTTGACATATGCTCTCTTTGCTCTCCAGGAGGTAACCCCTACTGTGCAGGCCAAGGGCTACTACCACAGACACACGCACACCTGCACGCACACGCACACTCGTGCATACATCAATTTTTACAAAGTTTGCAATAATCAGTCATGCTTGAAAGCATGATTAAACATTGCTCTGTTTTTGTGGGTAACAGTGTTATACCACATTAGAATAAATAGCGATGCAGTAAAAGACTGAAAAGAAAGTGCTCCAAACTAAAAAGAGTTTATTAAATCATTGATTTGTTTATCACAATTCAAAAAGTAGCTGCGGAGTGGTGATCTAGTTAGAAGGACAAGGATTAGGTTCTGAGCTTTATGTCAGTGCCTCCAGCTATTGCATGTACATGTGTTAAATTTGATCTTTAGCACACAGTGTTCAGCATAATGAAGCACTGATTAGCTACATGTGTTGGATGATGACTACAAATATTACTATGCCACCACAAGGAGAGATTCAGAAATGGTTAGACATACACACTGACCATTGTACAACAGCTACTGATTGGATTTGTTTTATTGGTACAGTATATATGTTACGTATTGTTATCCGATGGTATATTCTTCTTCTACATCTTCTTGGTACACTTTTTTGTTCACTAACTAGTCCTGCAGTTTATCCCGAGATATTGACACTGTTCCAACTGCTAATTGTTTGGTCTGATTGCTTGTATACAGCTTTTTGATCGGATGCACAGTTTCCATGTAATGGATTTTTCCCAAATTTGTCCCCCCATTAAGCATGAATGGGTCAGTACAGTGCAAGCCCCTCTACTGTACTTCTTCTCGACCCAGAGTCACAGTTTCTGCTGCACCATCTCAAGACAGACCTCCTGGCCGAATTCATGTTGGTTCTCACTCATCTGTTTGTTTATTTTTTCCATCCCTTGTTGACCCTTAGAGTCACATTCATTTTCTAGTTCTGCAAAAACATATGGAAACAAATATGGATTTCACTAATGCTAAATGTAATAACATCAAATGCTGTGATATCATAAAATAGTTTATATCAAAATAGGAAATTTTATCAGTACTCACCATCTCTACTGGCTACAAACCCAAATACACATGTGAGCTCTTACATACACTTTCTTTAATCTCACAAAGTATGCAATGCTCAGACATGCTAGAAGGCATGCTACACCTGCTGTTTTACCTAAAATTCCTCAGTCTCCATGTTTGTTAACAAACCTTAATGAATAACAATGCCTGACTGTCTCTCAGAGCAGAAGCATGTTAAAGAAGTTGTGTCTCTTGTGTGTGTGTGTGTGTGTGTGTGTGTGTGTGTGTGTGTGTGTGTGTGTCTTTTAATCTTAAGAACTTTTAGACGTGATCATTCCAGTGGCAAATCACAGCCCCTCTTCGTCCTGGACTTTAAATGGAACCCGCTGTTTGTTAATTAACATCCGATCAGATAACAGAGAGAGATTCAACAATACATAAAACCAATATCCTTCCTTTCGGCGGCCCCACAATCTGAGAAACACGTTTTCAATTAAAAAGGGGAACTTGACTTCCTGACTTCCTCTTGATGTAGTGCTCCCTCATTTAGAGAAGGCCATCAGGCTCACGCATGAACAGAGCTGATGAGATCACATTACACTGAGCACATCAGCGAATCTCCTCACAAACTCCAGTGCATGAGAAAACAGTCTTCGAAAGGGAACAAAAAATCCATTAATAAACCTAATAAACATAAGCTATAAACAGCACTGCTGGCGTGTTTGATTAGTTCCGCTATGTGGAATGTGCACACGCTGTTTCCGGATAAACTATTAGAAAGTAACTTTTGCTTAGTGCCACTGTGGCAGCGCTGTTGTCGGCTCTCTGCCAATCGCTACTGTTAATGGACTTGCTGAAACAAGACGATCGCTTAACAATATCAGAATGAGGAATAAGAAATACATGAGGAAATCTGAGCAGCATTATGAATGTAATGTCACAAAGCTACCTCCATTATAGTATTATAGAAAAACAGTTTCTTCAGTATATCTAAATCTCTTCTGTATATAGAACCAGTCAGGGATAGACCTTTAACTCCCCACCAGTGCTGTATGAAGCTGATATAGTCCTAATCTTAAAGTCTGAATGTGCTCTACTGATGGCTTAATTATACTGGCCAGAATTATCAATACCAATACAAACCAAGATAATTGAATAGATACTGGTTATCTAAATAAAGAATATAAGTGTACTGTTGTTTATCCAAATCAAACTGGCTGGATGCCAAATACATATATATTTTATCTTTTACTTTTGTGCGCCAAGCACATCAGATGGAGTTCATATTTCACATGGTGTATATATGGGAGAATGTGTCCAATGTTAGAAAAGCTTGCTACATCAGGCCCACTATGTTTTAGGTTAAAACTCTGACTTTGAGTTTTCTTACCAAGTAGATTAATTTTGTTCTTGCAGGCGAACAGTAAACATGTAGGAGGTATAACCTAATCATGTTCCAGTGGTCTGTAAATGACTATGGATTTTACACCATCTCTCATTCCCTAATATTGGATAACTGGATTAATGGACAGCATTTCTAACCACTGAAGTTTCTTGTTCTATCCGTACAAAACAGTCAGAGAAACTTACAGAACCAAAAGCTAGCAAGCTAGACTACCTGTCTCTAACTGCCTGTTGCCCATTCATCCCTTTATCCGTACACCAACCTTGTATTCTCATCTATTAATTTATTTGTCTTGCTTCGTCCGGTTTCGTCCATCTGTTTGTCCGTTTGCATATCTGTTCAGACATCTGCATGTCTGTTCTTTGATTCCTTTGTCTCTTTTTCCCCCATTCATTTATCTGTCTCTCCGTCTGTCCATATATCCAAACTACTATTTGTTAGTTTTTCATCCAGTTAGTGTGACTCTAAAGCTGGATAATGATTTTAAACCTGTATGAGTGGCAGAACAGGCCGGGTGTGTTGGACAGAGACCTGTCAAACATGCTGCTTATTAGCCACGCCCACGCAGTTCTCAGATTGGTCTGATCATAGTTGTTAAAGCCGTGTTTTATAATGTTACATATTGCATTCAAGCTTTGTTTAACACTCCAAGTTTAGTAGCATAGGAGCACTTTGAATGTTTTACTGTGGGTCCCCAGGGACTAAGGCCAATGTGAATTGGAAATCATTAAGCATCTTTGTACTAGTGGGCCGTGATGAACTTCAGAGTGAAACACCATGTTAGCCAGGATCTTGTAGCTAGCTAAGTGTTTTTTAGTCTGGTATAGGTGAGTGTATATGTGAGTATGAGGGATGGAGAGGAGGCTAAATATTATATATTTAGATAATATTACTGTCTTATTACTTTTGGAGGAAGATGAGATATGCAAGGTTTTTATAATTATGGTAACTCATGCTTAATAATAACTAACAAAATAAAAGGGTACTTTTTTAGGTACTCTGGTTTTATTGGTTATGTGATGTAGATTAGACTCTACTGACTGCGTTTCGGAAAAGAGAGAAGTGTAATGAAGCACATCCTAGCTTAAGCACACTCATTACAGACGCACACAGCTGGAATAAGCATAAACAGACTCCGAACTAGATTTAGAGACACTGCTGCCTTTAGGCTGTGTGGCGTGTACATGTGTGTGTGTGTGTGTGTGTGTGTGTGTGTGTGTGTGTATGTGTGTGTGTGTGTGTGTATGTGTGTGTGTGTGTGTGTGTGTGTGGTCCTGCGTATTCTGGATTTAAATACCAGAAATGTTTCTTGGCTCTAAATCTATATGGAGATTCTCCTGCTAGACATCTGAGGATGGAGTATATGATTTTGTCAATATAAAGTCATTAACAGCCAACATTACAACCTAAACCCTCTCTGCTACAGGAGCTTCCTGGATGTTAGGACTGTGGCTTTGACTAGACTGGTCACATATTCAGAACATCACATCTACAGATGTGTCATTCAAACCTCAGGAATATTGGTGTGCTTACTAATAAGATAACCAATAACATGCAGCTCTACATCCGTCCTGCCCTTGAGGCTGAAATGGGATCCAGAGAGCATCTGAATTGATTCAGATGGTCAGAGTATGATAGGAAATACAGTACTGTATTTTTTCACAGTATTTTTTGTGCATTCATTTATTTATTTTTTGTTTGCATTGTAATGTGTACTGTATCGCATTACATGTAATAAATAAACCAGAGAGACCAGTTAGACTTTCTATGCATTTTACTTACTGAGCAAAGTAATGAAGAGTGTTTTGATGTGACATGTTGCAGTAAACAGAAGCTTAATGACGCCTTTGCAGTCAGACTATGTCCACCTTAGGTCACGCTGTCTGTAACTCCAGTATAATTGTTTTATTTGCCATCTGTAATATCCAGATCAAGTAATATGTTCAAGGGTAATTCTCCTGAGTTTATTATTTAAACATTGATTTGTTTCGAGAGAAACATACAGATGCCTTCACAATGGTGGTAATAGGAACCAGGGTCATTGCACATCAAATCACTCTGAAACACCTTGTTAACATCTTAATAATTGAGTTGGACAGAACTTTTGATGGCAATCTCTTTTGGACAGCAGCATGGAAAATAACTTGCCCCTTGACATTCCACTGTTTGTGGGGGCAGCATATTCAGGAACATTCAGGCTTCCTGTTCGTTTTAGGATTGATTTTAAGATCTTGCTCTTTGTTTAGAAGTCATTGAATGGCTTAGCTCCAACCTATCTCTCTGAGCTTTTGCAGCCATACATTCCATCAAGGTCACTCAGATCTGCTGATCATCTTTTTCTGGTGGTCCCTAAATCCAGGCTGAAGCACAGGGGTGATCATGCCTTTTCAGTTTCAGCCCCTAAACTATGGAATGAGTTGTCACTACATGTTAGGCTAGCCCCTGCACTGCTAGTTTTTAAATCCCGTCTAATATCTCATTTTTATTCCTTGGCTTTTAATGTAGTTGAGAGTTAATGTTGTGGTTTTGTTTTGTTTGTTTGTTTGTTTTATGTATGTCTATTGGACAGCACTTTGGTCAACATTTGTTGTTTTAAAATGTCCTTTATAAATAAAATTGCCATTGACAACATTGTATGCAGTATAGGCCAGATGGATGAGAATCTTTTTGGCCCATCCGGACTGGAGACTTGTTTGTAGTTTATTTGTTTAGCCTTAGGAATGCAGACAGTGCCAGACTACATCACTGTGGTTTACATACAACTGTCTCTGGAATGTAATGAATTTAGTGTAATTCCTCTGAGATCTGTGTTTGAGTGGGGAAAGGCTGTTCCCCTGTCAACATCAAGGGACACATGGATGCTGTGAATAGATGCAACATTAATGCTACTTAATTACACAACCACGCCCACATGCTCGCTCGCTCGCTCTCTCTGTCTCCCTCCATCTCTCTCTCTCTCTCTCTCTTTCTCATGCACATGTATTGATGAAATTTCTGCTTCACTATGCATTTTTAACCAACAACTGTAAATAATTTAATACATGAATAGAGAAATATAAAAATAATAACACCCAAAGAATTAACTAATTAAAATGTGAGTATATGTGCACGGTGTTAGTAGGTTTATCAGCAGTTGAACGAGATTGAGATGAGGCTACCTTTGAACACTCTTTGAGGTTCAGCATGCAGCAAATTCTTATTCTATTGTATTAAATAGGAAGGCAAAGATATTTTCGCATACAAATAGCATAGACATTCTCAGGCTTTCATTCTGGGTGACCCGTGACACAGAGATTTGAAACTCTGACATCACAGCAATCAGATTTGATTAGGATTCTTTAGGAACTGTTTTCATGCAGAATGAAGTTTCAGGTGAGGTCTGGGTTGGTAACACAGCTCCCGGTGCAGGGTTTTCTTGAGCTCTGTAGTTTATTTGACAGAGATAAAGCTGCAGTTCAGACACTATCTGTGCTTTCTCCAGCTTCCGCTTCAGTATAAAGGCCTGTCCTAAAACTGCAGGAAGGATTGTGTTGATATTATCATTATTTTTCTGCTTATTAATTTTGTCTGCACATTTATCTGCTGAGGCTCCCAGAGATCCACGGATTAGCCACTGCATTACGAGATGCACTTACCAAGATACTAATAAAGATACCTCTAGTGATTATAATAATGGCAACACTTTTGCTTCCAGTAATATTGAGGTGGATGCAGGATCAAAAGGATAACATGTGAATTAATCGTAGTCACATAAAAGAACACACAAACTAGCACACAGAAAGGGAATATTTTTATCCAATGCTGTGGTGTCTGTAGCCATGAAAGCTGAGACGGTGTGTTTCCTGAGACCCCGAGCTGTTATTTTCAGGTATGTGAAACCTGGCGCTGCAGTTTCAGGATATAATAAAGGGTTTGCCTAATATAGGCTTATACGCATAATGTATGGTCAGTCAGCTCAGCCCAGCAGCCACATTTATGGAACTATGCGGTTAATGCAATAAATGTGATGTTATTTAGCATCTTAACACGACCTAGGTAAACAGGCGACACCTGTGTTGATTGTAGAGAGTGGTTTACACATATATGAAATACCAGTGCCGTATTATGATTAATAACACCTGTATTGGAAAAGTAAATTAGTTTTTTCGACATGCCATCCATAAGCTGTATAGGCCTGAACGATCTGGGACATTTAGAAGAATCTTGTGGTTGCAATTAATTTCTCTGAATTACAGTGTTAAAATCTATTACATTATATTGTTTTCTATAAATGAAGTGCTAGACCTTATTTCCCCAAACGGGAGACCCACAGATCCGTTAATTGCATCTCTTGTGATTTGGGAATTGCACTCTTTCAGGTTGAGATTGGATTATGAAAAAGCTCAATTCTCCAGCGCTAATTCATTTATATCCAGCGTTATGGGTTAATGTACAGAAATCTAAAATAAAGCTCTTCACATTATAATACACAGGTGCATATTTATATCCCTTGCTAATAAGCAGCATCCTTTGTACTGCGTAATGATGGCACCATTTTCCACCATTTGTGTATGTGTATTCAAGCTCTAAACTCTTCCCATGCTTCTCCACACACACAAGCCCCACCCACCGTCACCATATTCAAATCAGCCCTCCATGAATTATTCAGGATTCTATAATTATGCATTCCTTTTGCTGACGCAGGGTTGGGGGCATTAAAAATAGATCTGAGCGGTGCGGCGGCAGGAGCTCCGCCGCTCTGTGTGTTTTGACTGTGGCTGCTTTTCCCCGCTATCGTGCTCTGGCTCGACGCAGTGTTGGTGCTCTGTCGTGAAGGAGGACATTTTTCTGACAAGTCTCGCCTCGCCTGTTCATGTCCTAGCCACAGTACCGCAGAGACGGACCGAAGTCGCCTTCCGCCTGACATCCCGCCCAAATTGGGCTCAGGAGAGCATCCTGGTTAATTTAGATGATCAGAGTGTACGGGGCAGTTTGGATTAAAGCCTGCTTTTGCCCTGTAGCTTGTGCTAGAAAAGAGCCTGGCCTCAAAACTTGTGTAATAATGTAAACTTTATGAGTGGGTGTATACTAAAGCTACAAAATGCTCATTCTAGAAGTGTTCCAGATTTGATAAAGTGCTTCTAACAGAAGCTCTGTGCTTTGTTCTGTTGGTATTAGGTTAGTTTTCTTATTAAACTTATTTGAAATTTTATAATTTCATCATTTAATTAGAAATGTACACATCAACGTGACAAAGTGGCCCCAGAAAGTTTTAGATATCTCTACCACCATAAAAATGTCTTTACAATAAAGCTCATTGTCCAAATAGCATCTATTTAAATCAACTTTTGCCAAAATTTTCCTTCAGATCATATAGATACAGTGATAAAAAGGTTTTTCTCTGGACTGTTCATGAAGTAACATGAATAAATTATTGAACGTTTCCGCATACTTTCTTTGGGACACTGTACGTGTAAATTATGATGTGGCATGTTTTATTTATATCCTTGCTGTCCTAAGAAAAACAAGTATCTCCAAACTGGCAACTTTACAGGAGAGGGAAGTTGATTCTTTCTTTCTTGCACCGAAGGTAGAACCGGGGGACAGCTGGGTTGAGTTCTGTTTCAAGGTGATCGCAATTTAGTCACAGCTCTTCCTCAAAATACAGTATCTGCACAGAGTTTTATAGCAAGTTTCACTCCTTTAATGTACAAAGAGGGTGTATTCTTGTGTTGTTATTTTGGATGGTCAGCTCTCCTTACCAATTATTGCCTACGTATTTGACCTTTAACCTATAGGTATTACAACCCTAATGATAACCCTGTTCCAAAGATCAGATCCCGTTGTACACATGCACTTTAAAACACATACACGCTTATATACAGAAGCAAACACCTAATTTAATTTGAATTCAACAGAACCAGACTTTTCCCCTTTGGGCCATTTCTGTTGGTCCATTCATCATGAACTTATCACACAATGTAAACATCCGCTGCTGCGTTCAATTAATACATAACACATGGAGTTACATGGTTTTCTTTAGACAGCAACTAAATGGAAATGTAGTACATACAGCATATAACTGTGTGTGTGTGTGTGTGTGTGTGTGTGTGTGTATGTGTGTGTATGCACATGCTCTTGCGTGTGGGTCTAGCATGGACCTCCTGTGCCGGTGCAGAAGCTCCAACCTGCTACGAACCTCATATTCACCCCACCCCCCAGTGGAGGTGATCAAATTTTGAGGAGGTGCGTGCATACATTTGAATGTCAATGAGCTGCTGCTGACAGAGTTGGCTACGTGCACAGACAGGCAAATGTTTAGCGGTGAAGAGTCTCACTCTTTCCCACCATAAACTGTGCCACATACTGCCAGCCGAGTCCCCTCCCCTGGGCGCTACTTAAGGGAGGACACGGCTCTGTCGTCTGCTCCTGTGCTACAACACCCTGCAGGGCTTTGGAAGAAGATGCTGGAGGTGAGTGAGAGGGGGAGCTAGCAGAGTGTAGCCAATAAAAGCTTTATCTGTAATAACTGATGCCCTCTCACTCTTCTACTCCTGCACTACCCCCTACCATTCTTACTCCTCTCTCTGCACTCATTCGTTCTTCCTCTCTAAAGGTAAATGAAAAGTGGGAAAGGGGTCGCATAATCACTTCATCTGTTGTTTTGCTGGGATATGTTGTGATACTGTAAGCAAGGTGACGTATCGTGATTTTAGGAAAACCGTCACAGTATAAAGACACACCATTGTATGCAGGAGTTTGCTAATGCTTACACCGGTACTGCAGATTATGCCACTTGTTTATGCATTGGTCTGGAGGAGGCTAATGCTGAAGAGCACAACTGTCTAGCAGTGGAGGGTGTAACACAAAGTGAAGCACTGTCTGAACCAAATCAAAAACTTTATGATTACACATCACCAGAGTGTTTTTGAGAATCAGTACCCCATCACAAAGCACAATATAGAGATATTCAATATTCTCAGTGTATGTTTTTACACCACTCTTCATTGTGTTATTTCATAATGCATGAAAACAATTCCTTAAGAATCCTTTTCAATCTGTTCTATCAATAAGAGAAACAAAGCATAACTGACCCAGTTGAAGCCTGAGACTTTTTTTCTTCTGCCCATGCAGTTTACACAGGGCTAATTGGTGGGACTGCTGTAATTGATGTCTTTTCTCTTCTGCTGCTGGCATTACCATTCCTTCTACCGCATTCACAAGCGCAATTCCCTAAAGACAAGTGACTTGCCCAAGCAGCATTCGATTTAAACATATGCAAACTTTTAGCCTAAAGAAATATTATGACAAAAAAGCTCTTTTACACAAACTCAATCACCTGAACTCACTCATACTGAATATAGTTCATGTGCTGAAACACACATCTTTATGTATTTTATTTATTTGTACATATTTATTTATTTATTTATTTTTTATTCAGGTGAGGTTTAAGTTTAGTTGTGAACAAAAATGAAATGCTTCTAGTTAAATCACATTTTGTTGATTTTAATTTTCAAGTTCATTCACCAGTGGAGTGGCAGTAAGCCTAAGCTTAACCAGCAAAAACAGTAACGTAAGTTTACTGGGAAAACTCAGATTAAAATGTATTAACTGATAGATTTGAGAGGACTGACTTTCATGCACCCAGTTGCATATTAGCACACAGGGGTTACCTGACTTCAGGTTCTTTCAAGCCATATGTGACAAGCCAAATAGGCATTAGTCTAATTGCTGATGATGCCATGACTAAAACCACAAGTGGAAGGAATGCTTTGCAGCAAGCATTGGACCATAGATACGGGCCCCAAGATCACCAGTGCTGTGCTCAACCGTGATAAAACATTTATTTACAAAGAAACTGTGGTGAGTTGAACACCGGTTGAACATTTCCTTACTTAGGCAGTTTTTGGTGTATTTTTACTGAAGTATTTTCATTTAATGTTTAAGAGCTTTAATGAAGTTGGAGCCGTTTTGGTAAAATCTCTTCAGAAGTTTCTGTATGTGAGAGGTGTGCTGGTCATACAGAGCCAGTCCACCAATCAAGCTAATACTCTCCTTATAGTGTTTTCTGGAAACTGAGTCATGCAGTCTGCAGACTATGTCCATTCAGCTTAACTTTCATCCATCTGTAGGATTATTGCTGCAGCAAAAGTGACAAGACAAACTACATGCGTGTTACAGTTGACCTGTGAAACTAGTGGCGGGGTGTTCTTAATGAGGTGATGAATACTATAAAGATGTTAAACTAATTGTGTACTTAAATTAGCAGAAACTGCCATATTTGAGCTTGTTCCCAGGAGAAAAAGTGCTCTTCTCACTTAAACCAACCAAAGAGTGTAGAAAAAAGAAGAGACATTCAAGCAAATAGTAAGAAAAGGGCCAGTGTGAGCTTGTGTGTATGTGAGTGTGTTTGTGTGGTATTGTGCATGTGGTGTGTTTGTGAGTGTGAAATTTGTGTGTGTGTGTGTGTGTGTGTCTGTGAGTGTAAATTTGTGTGTGTGTGTGTGTGTGTGTGTGTCTCTGTGAGTGTAAATTTGTGCGCGTGTGTGTGTGTGTGTGTGTGTCTGTGAGTGTAAATTTGTGCGTGTGTGTGTGAGAAATTGTGCATGTTTGTCTGTCTGTGAGTGTGGAATTGTGCATGCATTTATGTGTGTGTGTGTGTGTGTGTCTGTGAGTGTGAAATTGTGCATGCGTGTGTGTGAGTGTGAAATTGTGCATGCATGTGTGTCTGTGAGTGTGAAATTGTGCACGTGTGTGTGTGTGTCTGTGAGTTTAAAATTGTGCATGTTTGTCTGTGAGTGTGGAATTGTGCAAGCATTTGTGTGTGTGTGTGTCTGTGAGTGTGAAATTGTGCATGTTTGTCAGTCTGTGAGTGTGAAATTGTGCATGCATGTGTGTCTGTGAGTGTGAAATTGTGCACGTGTGTGTGTGTCTGAGTTTAAAATTGTGCGTGTTTGTCAGTCTGAGTGTAAATTGTGCATTCGTGTGTATCTGTGAGTGTGAACTTGTGCATGCGTGTGTGTCTGTGAGTGTGAAATTGTGCATGCGTGTGTGTGTCTGTGAGTGTGGAATTGTTCATGCGTGTGTGTGTCTGTGAGTGTGGAATTGTGCATGCGTGTGTGTGTCTGTGAGTGTGGAATTGTGCGTGTGTGTGTGTGTCTGTGAGTGTGGAATTGTGCATGTTTGTCTGTGAGTGTGGAATTGTGCATGTTTGTCTGTGAGTGTGGAATAGTGCATGTGTGTCTGTGAGTGTGTAATTGTGCATGCGTGTGTGTGTCTGTGAGTGTGGAATTGTGCATGCGTGTGTGTGTCTGTGAGTGTGGAATTGTGCATGTGTGTGTGTGTCTGTGAGTGTGGAATTGTGCATGTTTGTCTGTCTGTGTGTGTGTATTTGTGTATGTGTTTGCAGGGGGTTTCTGGTGGAAGCAGGCAGCAGATGTTTGCCGCTGTACAGATTAGAGCAGACGGCCCCAGAGGCTGCACGGGATTGGCTGGCCTGGTTGTGTAACTGTGGTGACAGCAGCAGTATAATTGAGTCAGTGAGTACGCGACATGCCTCCTCTGCTATCACTTCCCCTCTCGCAGCTAATGCGGCCTAATCGCCATGCTGATGTTACGCAACAGCGCACTCCACTTCATCACGGGAGACGGACGAGGCCGAGCATGTTTGATGTTTTCTTACTTTTAAGTGACATCTCACTCAAGCATGTTTGAAATGCTCCATGGAAGTGATGAATTCATAATTACTCACAAACCGCACATGAGGGTTTCATCCATATTCCCTTCCTGACTCTTAGAGGTCTAGAGTTACTACCATCACTGCTGTGCTTTGTAGGTGTATGTGGTGCTTATAGATAGTTACATAATGAACTAATGAACTTTGGTTTGATAGATTTGAGTCTAAGGTTTGCATTTCATCTGCTTTGCTAAAACAGCAGGTATCGGTTGAGTGTTAAGAAGCGTCATGAGCTAGAGAATATGGTTAGTCATGATGTGGTAGAGGGAACGTGGGTAGTCACTATACTCTGCACAGGCATTTGCATCCGATCTGAGCAGAATGAATGCTGTTGTTTTGGTATTTGCGGTGCATCTGTGTCTCTGAGGTGCGTCACACAACACACCCCCTGCCTGCCTGCGCCCCCAAACAGCCGGGACTCAAAGAACAGCTCCTGCTTTTGAAGCTGCTGTGCGAGGAGAAGCTCCTCTGCAGATTCCTTTGTCTGCACTTGGAGAGTTTCAGTTGCTTTGGGTTTCTGGGTGGGGGGGAAGCGTTGAATTTTAAGCTCTCTGATTTGGAGATGACTTTGAGGACTTTATTGCCTCCTCTGTGTTACTGAGTTGCATAATCATGCCTCACCTGGCTCTTCTGTGATGCGCAGATGCGAATAAAAACATTTATGATGAGAGAGAGAGAGAGTGAGAGAAAGTAAGTGGGCGGGAGGGGTGGGGAGCGGGGAAAGCAAATAGGCACAGAAAAAACAGGAGACGGTGACTGCAAGAGTGTGCTGGCAAATGGACACAGCCATAGCTCAAAACTGAAACCTAGTGACTTTGGCCTAACGTTTAAGCACATTGCTGAATTTGAATTATGGGATGCTGAAACATGAAATGCAATGTGTCCCTGTTGTATAATAAACAATAATTCACATATCATTAACCCTTAAATGGGAAATGGCTTTATTATTTTAATTTTATTTTTTAATGCTTTTGTTGGTTTTACTCTCTGTCTGAAATGTTTCAGCTCTAGCATCTTTAAGCCCCCCTTCCGATGAGCCTGACTGGTTAGCTCGTCCACTCTGTTTTGATTGGTCAACCATCGGAGAAGCATCATGACACAAGCTTTGACCAAAACTGCTGTCCAATCCTAAAGGTCAGGGAGAACAAGTTGATACAACTTCAGTGCACCTTTGCATACACTCCCTGAGACTGTATTTGATATCTCTGACTCTGATCTGATATTGCTGATCTAATGATGGTGGTGGAGAGCACTGTCCATAATCCCCCATTGTTGTTCAGTTGAGATCCGGTGACTGTGAATGCCATAGCACACGATTTGCATCCTGTTTAGGCTAATCAAACTTGGTGACCCCTCGTCATTCTGGAAGCGGCTGCACCCATCAGTATAGGTGATGTGTCCTAATAGAATGAGAAGAAGAGAAAAGGGATCATTAAGCCATACCAGCAAACTAAGTCATAAAGCAGCCCTAAGACCCCCTCACCATAGAGCTTAAGCATCCCGACCTGTTCCGCACATGCACTGGCCCACTTTTGGAGAGTATGATGAAAGATGACAGATGATATCACTTTAAGGTCCACGTCTCTGTTAGACCAGTATATATGGGTTTTATACCACACGCTCATTCGTCTTTGTAATGAGGGGTGCATGCGCTGCAGCTCTACTGTAATAACCCTCATCAGGTAGTTGTGAATGGGCTGTTCCTGTGGCACAGTCTGATCCCGTCCTGTATTGACATTCTCAATCACCTGAGGAACATCTGGGCTTGTGTTTTTCCTTGTGTGTCTTGCTATGAATAAGCATCGCAGTCAACAAATGCTTATTTTCATCCACAGTGTCTCCAGTCCTGCGTACTGATGTCTTTTCCACAGATCTAAAAGTGGGCGTCACTTTTTAGCCTTTGTGACTTTCTGTCCTTAGCCCAATAATAAACCCTCTCTAAAAAATCATTTAGGTCTGTTAATCAGCTAAATGTGTCATGCAGTCAACCTCTCTGTGTGCTTACTATCCTTTACCACACATTTACTCAGGTTTTTATTTCATTTCTCACCTGTGTGTACACACGTGGACAAAATTGTTGGTACCGCTCTGTTAATGAAAGAAAAACCCACAATGGTTACAAACACAACTTTAATCTGACAAAAGTAATAATAAATGAAAATTCTATGGAAATGAACAAATGAAAGTCAGACATTGCTTTTCAACCATGCTTCAACAGAATTATTTGAAAAAAATTACTCATGAAACAGGCCTGGACAGAAATGATGGTACCCCTGTTAAATCAAGGTGTGTTCACTAATTAGCATCACAGGTGACTACAATCTTGTAATCAGTCAGTGGGCCTATATATAGGGCTACAGGTAGTCACTGTGCTGTTTGGTGACGAGGTGTGTACCACACTCAACATGGACCAGAGGAAGCAAAGGAAAGAGTTGCCTCAGGACATTAGAAAGAAAATTATAGACAAGCATGTTAAAGGTAAAGTTTATAAGACCATCTCCAAGCAGCTTGATGTTCCTGTGACTACAGCTGCATATATTATTCAGATATTTAAGATCCATGGGACTGTAGCCCACCTCCCTGGACGTGGACGCAGGAGGAAAACTGATGACGAATCACAGAGACGGCTATACGAATGGTAACACAAGAGCCAAGAAAAACTTCTACAGAGATTAAAGGTGAACTTCAAGCTCAAGGAACATCAGTGTCAGATTGCACCATCCGTCAATGTTTGAGCCAAAGTGGACTTAATGGGAGACGACCAAGGAAGACACCACTGTTAAAAAAAGCCAGAGTGGAATTTGCCAAACTACATGTTGACAAAGCTTCTGGGAGAATGTCCTATGGACAGATGAGACAAAAATGGAACTTTTTGGCAAGGCACATCAGCTCTATGTTCACAGACGGAAAAATGAAGCATATCAAGAAATGAACACTGTCCCTACTGCGAAACATGGAGGAGGCTCTGTTAAGTTCTGGGGCTGCTTCGCTGCATCTGGCACAGGGTGTGTTGAATCTGTGCAGGGTACAGTGAAATCTCAAGACTATCAAGGAATTCCAGAGAGAAATGCGCTGCCCAGTGTCAGAAAGCTTGGTCGCATGTCATGGATCTTGCAACAGGATAATGACCCACAACACACATCTAAAAACACCCAAGAATGGCTAAGAGGAAAACACTGGACTATTTTGAAGTGGCCTTCTATGAGCCCGGACCTAAATCCTACTGAGCATCTTTGGACGGAGCTGAAACATGCCATCTGGAAAAGGCACCCTTCAAACCTGAGACAACTGGAGCAGTTTGCTCATGAGGAGTAGGCTAAAATACCTGCTGAGAGGTGCACAAGTCTCATTGACAGATACAGGAATCGTTTGATTGCAGTGATTGCCTCAAAAGGTTGTGCAACAAAATATTAAGTTAAGGGTACAATCATTTCTGTCCAGTTTATTTTTTTAAAATAATTCTGTTGAAGCATGGTTGAAAAGCAATGTCTGACTTTCATTTGTTCATTTTCATAGAATTTTTATTTATTATTACTTTTGTCAGATTAAAGTTATTTTTGTTACCATTGTGGGTTTTTCTTTCATTAACCGAGGGGTACCAACAATTTTGTCCACTTGTGTATGATCGAGTCCCAATAAGGTAATAACAACAAACATGCATGGTCTGATGCTTTAAGGTTAAAACCCCCTTCCCAGGCAGGATGCCTCATGGCCTCGTCCTCGTGCTGTACTGCCTTTAGTGTGGCTGCTGCGAGGATTCTCTAAAGCTGATAAAGGGAAAAAGGGAAGAAAAACAAGGAGCTAACCAAAAGAAACACTGCAAATGTTTCTCTGATCTGCTGCACACTACAGATACTGTACTCTTGACATTTTAGCTGAAGCAGGTCAGTTTAAAAGGCTCTGTAGTAAGGCTGTCACTGGAGGCCTATTGTCACATTGATTAGTTTATGTGAGGGAGCGTTTTCCGGGTGTGCACGGTGTCAGAGTATTTTTTGGGTTCTTGTTTCTTGGAAACAATAAAATCAGCAGGAGCTGCTCTCAAAATGTCTGTTCTGCTGCCTCCCCTCCGTACAGAGCACTGAGAGAAGTGTGGCACTGCTGAGAGCAGCAGTCTGTTCCAATGAGCTCAGCAGCTCCATCCCTGAACTGTCCTACACTCTAACTTGTCTCTCTCTCTCTCTCTTTCTCTCTCTCTCCCCCTCTCTCCTTTCCTCTCTCTTTTTCTCTCTCTCTCTCACACACACACACACACACACACAGCGTTAGTGTGTGTTGTGCTGGTGTGAGTGGATCTGGCACAGCAGTCCTGCTGAAGGGTTTAAACACCATGTCCACTCACTGTCCTCTCCATTGGACACTCCTACCTTGCTTGTCCACCTTGGAGATGTAAAGTCAGAGACGAGAGCTCATCTGCAGTTTGTGTGGGTTATCCTCTAGTCTTTTACCTATGGTCACAGTATTCTGCTCCCAGGGCCCTGGCTGGAGGTTTTAGTTGGTGGACTATTCTCAGTGACCCTGAGGTGTTTAACTAAGCACTGATTTCATCTTGTTCAGACAAATGGCTTTAATTGATGTGCTTGGGTGCACAATTCTCTCTCTTCCTCTCTTTCTCGTTATCTCACTCACTCTATCCCAGTTCAGCTCCTCATTACCAAATTCTTTTTGGCATTTTAGAACACTGGATAGCACTTTGGGTTCTTACACGGTTCTCCAGTCTGCCCTCCTGTCTCTCAGAGATCACTTACAACGCATACTCACTGTCACTGTTTCATAATGGTGCTTCAGTTTCCAGAGATTTTAATCCCTTACATGCTAGAAACCTCCAGACGTCCATCCCATCTCCTTGTAATGCATTAATGACTTCTGTGTACTGCTGAGTAATAATCATTATAATTTGGAGATATGATGGAGCTTTAAGGCACTGGGCTAGTAAGCACCATCAGTCCCAGACGTTCATTTTGTTTACCACAACGGTAGTTGGAGTCTAGCATGTTCTAGAAGGTTCTCCACTCATTCACACTTTTCTAGGATATTCTTCCTCATTCATGGCACTCTAGAATGGTGTCCCCATTCATACTGAATTTCCCTCTGGGATCAATAAAGTATCTATCTGTCTGTGTATCTATCTATCTATCTATCTATCCATCTATCCATCTATCCATCTATCCATCTATCTATCTATCTATCGTTCTTAGAGCGGTTGAATGTTTTTCCTCTGTCACACTGTTCTAGAATGGGTCAGTGCCTCTCCTCATTCACATTGTTCTAGAATGTTCTTTCCCCATTTGATTTTTTCTAGAATTATGCACCTACTAGCACTGTTCTAGAATGTTCTCCATCTAGTCACTCTTTTCTACAATCTGTGAATTGTCGCTCTGGATAAAAGCAAATTCCCTTATTCATGCTCTTTCAGAATTTTCTCCTTCGTTCACACGTTCTATAATGTTCTACTCCCATCTGTTCAGTTCTGTAATGTGGGGATATCCTTTCTTATTCTCATTGTTCTAGAATGTTCTCCTTCCTCTTACACTGTTCTAGAATATTCTCCTTTCTCTTACACTGTTCTAGAGTATTCCCCTTCCTCTTACACTGTTCTAGAATATTCCCCTTCCCCTTACACTGTTCTAGAATGTTCTCCTTCCTCTTACACTCTTCTAGAATGAATCCCACACTTGCAATGTTCTAGAATTTTCTCCTAATGTTAATAGGATTGGTAAACAAGCAGCTGGCAGCATTAGAGCACTGGGGTTTATTGGGTTGCTGTGTTATGAGGGTAAAATTGGTGGAATCATTCATGGTTATGTGCATATATGAGAAAAATGGATCATCTCAGAACTTAAATTGTAACTCCTTGTGTCAGTGACTAAGGAGGGTGTTCCCTCTGAGGCCAGAGGAGTGATACATCAGCCACCCTGTTCCCGCCCTGCAGACACGCAGAACACACAGAACACACGGAACACTGTCTTTTAAGGATTACTCCTGCCCTACAGTCATTAATCATGGCTGGTGTTGAACGCTAAAGCCAGTACGCCCATCCGAGCAGGGGACGCCTCTGGATGAACTCCACAGCCGTGAGGAGCCAGTGCTTCATCATTATTAAGCTATTGCTGTGGACTGGAGGGCTTTTGATGATATTGATTAGGAGGAGAGTGGAAGTGAAGAAATACATGGCTGAAAGGCATGCGGACTGTCAATGGGGTGAAGTGATATGGCGAAGTGTGGAGATGGACAGACCAAAGAGCTTGTCTGTCACTTTGAGAACTCTCAGGCTGCTTCTTCGTCATTCTTCTTCATCTTTTTCTTCTTCTTCATCTTCTTCTTCTTCATCTTCTTCTTCTTCTTCATCTTCTTCTTTTTCTGTGTGGAGCTGGACAAACCAAAGAGCTTTGCCCTTCTTCATCTTCTTCTGCTTCTTCTTCTGTCTCATCTTCTGCTTCGTCTTCTTCTGCTTCTTGTTCTTCCTTCTTCTTCTTCTTCTTCTTTTTCTTCTTCTTCTTCTTTTTCTTCTTCTTTTTCTTCTTTTGATTCTTTCTCTACTTCTACTGCTTCTAGTTCTTCTTTTTCATCTTCTTCTTCTTTTACTGCCTCTCATGTTTCTTTTGCCTCCTCCTCCTCTTTCTCTTCTCCTTCTTCCTCTTCTGCTGCTTCTGGTTCTTCTTCTTCTTCCTCTGCCTCTTCTTCTTCCCTTTTTATTGTTTTTACTGTCTTATGAATTGTTTATTATCTTCTTCATTGCCTCATCTTTTTTGTTCTCATCGTCTTGTTCATTTGTTTTTTCCTTCTTTTCATTTCTCGTATTTGTTATTCTTTTCTTTATTTTTCTTTGTCTTCTTCATTTCTTGCTTCATCTCCATTGTCTTTGCTAGTTGTGTTGCTCCTGTATTTATTCTGATTGTTTATTTGTTCTTATTTATCTTACTCTTTCTCTGTTCTCTTTATTTTATGTCTTTATTTCTTCTTTTCTTCATCTTGTTTTTCTTCATCTTCTTAGGTTTGTTATTATTTCCACCCTGGTTAAATGGTATATTTGCTTGCTAATGAAACCTATGTAAGAAACACTGCTGCTACAGGACTTGCTTGGTAGCCTAATGGGTTTAGAAGTATTCATTCCTTCTTGTTCTTTTACCTTCAGTAGTTTGAGTACCACCCTTGTGCCCTTGTATTAATATGTCAGAGCCTGCTTCAGGATAACACTGCTGCTGGAGCATCTCAGGGTTAAGAGCTTTGCTGAGGAACACAGCAGTGAGGGCAGGGCAGTCATCCTAACAGCTTTCCTCACGCGCTCCAAATCCCTCACTAGCCTAAGGTTCTTAGCCCTGGTATTGTGTGCAGCAGGACTTGAGGCCAGTCTACTCTCAGCAGGAGAACAGTATTCCCAGACAGAGCAGCGATGCGCTCTGATTCCTCCATGCTGCTTCAATCCTCTTTACTTCCTTAAACAGGACGGGATGCTGTCTGGGAAAGGAGAGAACATGGAAGTGTTAAGGAATTGTGCTAAGGTTCCACAGCATGGCATTAATCGTTAACACAGTATTGGCTAGCAATAAGCTAATGAGCCTCTAACCTACTTTCACTTACAGTTTAGTTACACAGACAATGTGGTGGCAGAAAAAGAGCAGGAACAAGACGAGTGAAACGGACGTGATCCATGGAGTAATGATTAAAAATATCAACAGCCCTAAACTCTCTACTCACAGAATGATTGACCTCACCTGGAAATTTGATTTGATCCCCTGAAACCTCTCGCTAAGGGTTAGCTTGTTAGTGTACAACGACCCTTCCCCTGCTGGCAAACTATTGGAATTACTGGAGAATCATATTTCTATATTCCTATACCTGACACAACTGTGCTGTCACGTTCTGCCACCAGTTAAGCTCCGCCCACAAAACACATTATCTCTATTTACAAACACAAAAATGCTCTGTTGCAAAGTGATCTAATAATCATGCAGTGCTGATACTCATAGAAGCTACCAACTTCTACTAAAATTCAGTTTTACACCCGGGTACTCTTTCTTAATGCAGGGTACTCTATACAAAACAGTTATGTTTGTTACCATTGTGGGTTTTTCTTTCATTAACAGAGCGATACAAACAATTTTGTCCATGTGTGTATTTGGTTTTAACGGAGCACAATGCGTGGGTGGTAACACTACTCTGGTGGATGGAGTTCCTTATTGTATTCCTCATGGCCCAGTGTGTAAACTCGTGACCATAGCAGGAGAGTGGCTACACTGATGGAGTGCCCCTCAGTACGTTTTCATGCAGTTTATTTGGATCCAGACTGAAAGACAGCCACCTTGCTCGTCCTGTGGAGACAAATGTTTCTACCAGTGTTTT
>JAMWET010002857.1:0-237500 GCA_024036415.1 Prochilodus magdalenae | reverse complement strand
ATAAAGATCGTCAACCGGGAGAAACTCAGCGAATCTGTTTTAATGAAGGTAAGGCCTTTAGAACTCGCTCAGAAGAGTACGAAGACAGAGTGTACATGCATGACAAAATGACTATCAAGCATTGACGAGAAACTGTGATTACTGTGGTTCAGTTTGGAATTTTCTCCCCATTTAGTCCTGACTATGTTACCTACCTGGATAAACCAGGTTTCCCCCTGTTTCATGATAGGACCAGTTAAAGGAGGGTGAAGAAAGCTAGCACATGCCTACTCTGAGAAGTTAGCCACCTCATCTTTGGAACTGCTGCTAACATAATGTCAGCTTTGTTATATTAGCTGACAGATACCCGTATTGGCTACATCTACGGCATTTAGCTGACGCTCTTATCCAGAGCGACTTACAAGGCTAACTACTTTACAGGGGGGCCAGTGTGGTGTTAGGAGTCTTGCCCTACTCTTATTGGTGTAGCACAACATAGTCACCCAGACTGGGAATCGAACCCCAATCTCCCACATGGTGTGGTATCACAATGACAAGTGGTGTTATCCATTGCGCCACACCAACCACCGTGGCTAGCATTGCATTGAGTGAGATAGGGACATCCTGCACACCCAGAGAGAGTGAGGCTAATTGTGCAGTCTCCGACTCTCAGCCACAGATGACTGTAGCAACACCTGGGATCAAACCCACAATCTTGAATGGTTGCACCACCTGGGAGCCCTTGTAGTCTATGTTCCATTGTTTGCATTGAAAATACGGTCGTTCCGCACCTCCCGGCAGTATGAGGCTGACTGCGGCATGCAGCTAGGCAAACATGGTTGGCCTGGTGACAGCTTCATAGGTGAAAATGGATGATTATTAGAAGAGAGCTTTATCAGTGGGGTGTTTATTTAGTGTGCAGAAAGGCAGGAGGGTGTGCTGTATTCTTTTATGTTTGGTGTGTAATGCTGGGTTGATCTGGAATTTACCAACAAGACATCTGGAATCTATGGCTTCCAAAGCCAAACTTAACATCTGGGTCAGAAATCTTGACGGAGCAGTCCGCTGTGTTCTGCAAAGCGTTTCCACCTACAGTGGCAGAATTTTCTATTGCAACCCCACTGAAAACAATGGAATATGGTTTGTCTGTGTTTCATTCCACTTGAAATCTTGCCGTACACACAGAAAATACCAAAACAACAGAAGTAGAAATTGTAACATCCGTGTACCGGCCACTGGACGTTTCACTTTTACACCTTACAATTGAAACAGCATTAGATACATTGTTCTAAAAGTCCTGATGATTCGCAGAGCTGGTGGATAATGATAGCATTTTGTCTCATTACACGCCTATAGCCGCATTAAACATTAAACACAAGCAGATGCCTTAGACACCATCCACTGGTATGTGATCAGCATTCTCAGAGGAAAGGTAGTGCTGTTATTTTCTCTGCTTCTCTCTCTCTGTGTCTCTCTCACTCTCTTTCTCTTTCGCCCTCTACCAGCCTCTCTCTGTCATCATCTCTCCTAATCCCCACCATTTCTGTCTCCTCTCCGCTGGTCCTGAAGTGGGCAATAAAAATGTGAATTTAGGAACATAAGAATGAAGCAGCTAAATTCATTGCATTATTTATCGCCTGTAAAATGAGACCCCTGCTGAAGCTCGGTCCATTATTAGCTCTTCTGATGGAAGCAGCCTTGGGATCGTAGGGAGTGAAATTGAGGACGCACTAACCTGATTAAGGATAATTGTCTTCCATGGGAGACATATAAAATGATGAGTTTCTTCGTATTATTCGGTAATATGGCCTCGTCATGAGCCATCCAGTGGTTTGTTTAAAAGTTGACTGCTGTTTGATTGCTTATCAGTCATCCTTGCACTAGAGGCTCCGGGGCTCCGTCCTCTCCTTAAAAGGCCAGGAAAAAAGAATTTGACTGTTTTTGCTAAAACATGCCACCGTTTAGTGTTTATTTGAGTGTTTATTTGTATGGCAGGCATAGGAACACATCCTGTTGGGCCACTTTTCCCTGAAGGACTTGAGCGAAAGCTGGGTTTGTGGTGGTTCTACTATTCTGATAACAGTAGGCTGTTTCTGGAAAGGCAAGCTAATAGGCTTGTTCTGAAATATTTCACTAAAGTTTATGCTATGTTAATTATTGAGGGGGTGAGGGGCATGTTTGTGGAACAAAGGAGATGTCTGCGCATAGGATAATGTTCATGAGTCCACCATCACCCTGAACAACAATGGCGTGCATGACAGGGTTGGCAGGAAAAAGCCGGTGCTCTCCAAAAAGAACATTACTACCATGCAGTTTCCAAAGTAGATCTTGTTGGTTTAAATGAGAAGCCTTAAGATTGGAGGAAGAAAAACGCTCTATTAAATTAGGGTGACTATACGTCCTCTTTTTCCGGACATGTCCTCTTTTTGGGACCTACAAAAATTATCCGGCCGGGATTTTTAAATTGCCAAAAATGTCCGGGATTCGCCATTCATGTGGGGTTTTGCATTGATTGGCCGTTTCTCTTTATGTCCCGCCTTCTTGCATGCCAGGATCGGTCGGCCATATACACGCCCAACATGCACACTCAGTCAGCAGACAGCCTAAAGAGCAGCCGGTTGCTAACTCGACAGCAGCACACATGAACAGCTGAACAATGCCGAAACGCAAATGCAAGCAATCATGGTGCTGTCAAAATATTCCCTCTGCTTATTCAGTATTTTGACTGGAAGAATAGTGGTGTGCAAAGTAAACTATTATGTAAACAGGATTAAGATTACATGGTCATAAAGGCAATTTTAGTTGTCTTGTTAAAGAATTATTGATATAGTAAGGTTACAGTAACATAATTACATGGTTATGGCTGAATTGGTCAACTGTTTACATCCCTTCTGTATACACATTGACATGGTTACACCAATTACTTGAAATGACACCACAAATCACCCCTCCACCACCACCTTGTGCCGAGCGAAGGTCTAGGTCTTTCCCATGCCATCTCCCTACCCCAAGTGTCCTCTTTTTTGAAAAATGAAATATGGTCACCCTACTCTATTACAGCATAAAAAACCTTATGCCATCTGTGAAACACGTGAAAGTAGTGTCATGATTTGGGCCTTTTTTGCTGTATCTGTGCCAGGGGGGCTTGCCATCGTTAATGATCCAATGAATTCTGAAATAATGAATACCAGCAAACTACAAACAAGAAAACATGCTTATGCAACAAAAAAGTGACCCCAAGTCGTTCCACTAAAGAACAGTTAAAGAAGAATGTAGTTAATGTTTTGGAATGGCCAGGTCAAAATCCTGGACCAATAGAAATGCTGTGGAAGGACCTGCAGCATACAGTCCATGCGAGGAAGCCCACCAACGTGACAGAGTTGAAGGTTTTTGTGTATGGAGGAATGGGCTAATATTCATCCAGACTGATGTGCAGGATTAATCAACAGTTACCGGAAATGTTAAATTGTTATTTTTGCTGCACTAGTGGGTCTTGAAATCCCAAAGAACATAACTGGTTTCACTCTCTCTGCCTGGATAGAGTGACTCTCTTTCTCCCCATTACTCAGCATAGGTAGCTGATTTCACATCTCTGGGAAGTTACATGCTAGCCATCTTCCCACCAGCTTGGTAACATCAGATAGAGCCTGTCTCGAAGGTGGAATTTGGACTCAGCTACAAGGACTCAGCTAACAAGGAGTTAGAGGAGTGAGGAGCTGAAGTCGGGACTGGCCTACAGGGTCATAAAAATTAAGGAGTCAAAGTGTTTCTTCCTGAAAGTGTTCAGTAAATGAAAGCATCATTACCATGTTGCCACATTTACCACAGGTTGCGTGAAGCTGCTTGTGTTTTTCAGGCTGTGGTTGTGTTTTTGTTCCGCAGCCTTCTAGCATTCCGAGTAACAGCACTCCACTCATGCAGTCCACGTCTGATTTCTCCTCAGGCATACAAGCAGTGCTTTTCATTTCGTATGTACTACATTTTAATGTGAAAATTGGTAGTGGTCAGAAAGAGACATTTCAAGGCTCAATTTTTTTTAGATTATATGTCGATATGCCAATTACACATGATGCAACTTTGTGCAAGGGTAATATCAAAACTGAGCGAACATTACGTCTACAGCTTCGTCTCCTGTCATTTCAGTGAAAAGTAGAGCTGGAAAATGACAGTCATTTACCGTTGATGTGATCAGGTATGTTACAACACACTTTATTAAGGATATAATGGGTGTCATCAGTACGGCAGGTTTCAGGGCAGTATAGAGCACACAGAGAGTATAATTAGCTCTGTTAAATGGATTTAGTTTACTGTCGTATGTAAACCACTCATTAAAATGACTGTTTCCATAGTTCCATAGTGATTGCAGATTTTAGTGGAGCCCTGCTGTGAAAATGTCCCAAAATATTGTAATTTTGCATTTTTGCCATATTAGGCACCTAATATCTTAATACATGGGCCCAACTGGTGCATAGCCTTTCTGGTAATGTCAGTTGATATTAAAGCACATTGGATTTACCAGTGTCGGCAAAAGTGCCTATGTTTAAAGCACCAGTGTTTAGTGGCTTGCTTTATTGGACCTCTGAGATGAAAACTGTTCTCTTCAAACCATTTACTGGTTTTAAGCTCATAGCCAGACTTTTAAGCTTACAATCACCATCTGCTTACAGTGAAAGAAGCTAAGCTGGGAAATTTGAAGAGAACAGATGAAATTAAGAGCTCATTTTTAGAAACAAAATTTATGATGTAAGAGTTTGTGAGTTTTATGTGGTTTTTTTTTTTTTTTGAGTTTATGGATCATAACAACTGAACTGACACTGTCACTCACAGGTGATAAATGACCTTCATGTCCCTGACAGCAAGAGGATAGTTAAACACTGTTGACTTGCTGTTATTTTGCTCAGTATTTTCCAGGCAGCCCAGCGGTGTTTAAACAGAGTGTTAATCGCTCTGTTTCTACTCGCAGTCCAATTTACTTATTTTTCCTTCATTTCTTTCTTTAGTTCAGTAAATAAGTTTTAGTGTTAGCAACAACATTTTCTGCAAAAGCATTATGTATTATGCCTAGTAATTATTATTTTCCTCCCAGTTGTTTGTAATATTTGTCTGAGTGCACTTGTCAAAAGTATAATTGCACAAATAGCTGCTCCCTGATAGAGTTAACTGACAGGAATGAAACTTGGTGGGTAGGTTTGACATTGTGAGACATGCAAGTCATTTACGTCTCACACTAGTGTGTATGTCACAAATGACATAAGTAAGGATGGGGCTTATCGGTGAGCCGCGATGCCATCCATGAGTCATCTTGTTAGAGCCAGAACCATTGGCAGACAGCTGCATGAGGACAACATGTCAACGTCACCAAAGACTGCGTTGGTGTCGTGCCAGACTGTCATGGAGTGACTCCGAATGACAGAAGGCAGTCAGTGATGAGTTCTGCTTTTGTCTTGGTGGAGATGACCAACGAATTTGTGTGGGGGGGCACTGTGGTCAGCATCAAGAAGCGCAGTTTGTGGTCACACATCACATATTCAGAAGGCCTGATGTCACTCCACCTCTACCTCCACCCCTACCACAAAATGTGCAGAAACTGTATGAGAATACTCAAACTGCATGGGATGAATTATCCCACAACAGCATTAGGAACCTCTACAACTCCATGCTGAGACATCTGGCATGTTGCATTATACTGAGAGACACTACTTCTCTATGTGTAGCTCAATAAATATTGCCCAGATCAGCCTAAAGTAAGGTGCAACTATTCTTTTGACGATAAGGGTACATTTTCTAAATGTTGTACATGAAGACTGTGTGTATTTCTCCTCTGTTTGAGGAGAATAAAAACTAGTTATACCGTGTGCAACTGACAATAATCTGGGTGGTCTAAGGGTGGGCTACCAGTCACAGACAGGCAGCAGGGTCCTGACCATATCAAGCGAGCAGACCGATATATGCTTGCTCTATGGGGTCCAAGAGTAAAGCACTATTTGCCTGAAACTTTTGCAGTCTAAACTATGGGAAGCTGTTGCATTTTTGACCATCTAGAATTATACCAGTCAGTATTACTGGTTATATACTGGTGGGTATATACTGATGAATGGTTAACTATTCAGAATGCCTTTGTCCTAATACTGAAATCTCTGTTTGGATCCGTTACTCTGTTTGGTTTCATTGCAGGAAGAACTGAATGCAATTCAGCGAACTGTGACAGTTTTGCTTGTTTTACATAGGATGGCTGTATCGCTAACAAGGCTAACTCCTCTAGCTGATGTTTGCTAGGTCCTTGCTGAAGTCCCTTAGCTGTTTCTGAATAATAAGGCATGCTCCTTTGTATGCATTTCTAATGATTTATTATTTATTTTTATTTTATTATTGTTTTTCCCTGATAGAACATCAAAATTAGCCAGAATACACTTTCCTTGTCAAGTCCTACTTCATGGGCCTTGAACCCTAGTTTTATGATTCACTGTATGCTTAGATCAGTGTCTTTTAAAGCATAAAGGAATTTGACTACTTAGCTCCATAGCTCATAACAGTGACATTTGCTGGTGCATGAAGTTTGGTAACAGATCCTGCCAATGAAAAAGCCTGTCATATTGGGAATTGGACACTGAGCTGAAAAGTTTGCTTTGAGTGCCTTGTGGATAGCTTCCAGCCTCTCAGTGGATTTGAAAAAACTTGTTGATATCGGATTCAATATAGCCTAATTAGCACAGAACGTGCCGGCTCCATGTGGTGTGGTTAAAACAAAGCCTGCATAAGTGTTCCCATGCTGCTACGTCCTCCCTGCCTGAGGCAGAGCATGTGGCCCAAATATGCTGCAGTTTGCTTAAGCCACTTTCTACCCTGCTTTTTCACTCCTCCTGTATACACTGCATGCGTCCAAACAATGAGGATATGGATAGATGCGAGTGTGGATCAGCAGCTCTGTGGAATCTGAGGTGCGCTGAGTGGATCCTTGTGCGCCTCTGAAGATTTATGTAATGCTGAGAAATGAGACTGCGCCCACCTCTGCCCCCCAGCTGTTTCTTCATGTTATTCACACACCGCTCACTGAGCCCGCCATGGCCAACCTGCACCCCTCACAGAGCTAATGAGCTGATCAGTGGTGTCTCTCAGCCCGCCTCCTGTACTACCGCTGCGAGAATAAATGCCCCCGGTGCAGCTCTACAAGCCAGGGGGGACTTCTGAAGACCTGTGCTGCTGGATGTGAATCACTAAAAGAAACAATGGAAGTCTGGCTTTGAGTATGATGACTTTCAGAAGTTGTGGCTCAAGCTGGTTTTTGATACATTGTTAGGGGGGCTGCATTCTGCAGGGGCTGTACAAAATATTGCAAATGCCACAGGAAATGCTCACAGTCAGTTACTGACTGTAGCCCATCTGTTGCTGCAGAGTTGATTTGGGTCATGGGCCATTCTCAGCTCAGCAGTGACATTAACCTGGTAGTGTGTGCATGAGCATATCGAGCACAGTGATGTAGCCTCTTTGTATACCTGCTGATATATAACTGTGCCTTTAGAAGGCCCATATCATGGAAAACTGGATCGCCCTTGCTTTTTTAATTAGAGTTAGCATTGTGGCATTGTTAGCATGAACTAGAGATGTAACATTTGAAAATTGTTAGATTGCGCTTGGTCCCTTCTCATTTACATTTATGGCATTTAGCTGACGCTCTTATCCAGAGCGTCTTGCCCAAGGACTCTTATTGGTGTAGCACAGCGTAGGCACCCAGACTGGGATTCGAACCCCACTCTCCCACATGTGGTGGTGGCTCTCTGGCGGGCAGTGGTGTTATCCACTGAGCTACACCAACCACTGTGTTCTCCTGTGATGTCATCACGTCAAGTTTCATCACATAACTACCTGTCCTAATGGTCATATGTGTCCATGCTTTTACATCTCAACCATGATAAATTCAAAACCTGACTGCTTGTCCATATACAGAAATGGACTTATTATTACTATATTACTATATGAATTATAATAGTAATAGATTACCAATTTTTACACCAAACCAAATTATTATTATATATATATATATTTTATGTGTTTGGACAACCTTCAACATTTAACAGCCTGCCATTTTAATAGCATGTTTTTGTAAAGCTTATGAGCAGGCCAAGCTGGTCCCTCATCAAAGAGCATCACTCTTGGACTTTAGAAATAATGACTCACCAGGAAGCCTAAGTGTAATTATGGAATAGACGCTCATTAGAATCTCTGCGCTGCAGGTGGACACGCATGGCTCAGTGGTCAGGCCTATCAGTGAAGGGCTCAGTGAGTGTGGCTTTAACTGATTTCTTTCACTCTCACGTGGAAGGACAAAGAGCTGTCATGCTGTTTCCCCTTGACATTCTCATTGTCTCATTCTGCTGTCACAGAATATGAGCCTGTCGAGCACCTTGCACCCCTCCCATCCTGCCCGCTCCACCCGTCTCCTCTCTGCTCTCCGGCCGCAAATGTCACCTTTTTAAATGCAAATGTGGTACGGTGTGTGTCTGGCGTCACAGTCGCGCGGGCAGATCCGTGCTGAGGTGACACGACACACAGTGCTGCCAGAATGGCCACAACACGCACTCGCACCAGGGGAGCTGGGGGGTGAGGCGTGGGGATAACCAGTGTAGTGTGAAAGCACATGTATACTAAGAGTGATCAGAGCATAATGTAAGGTTTGGCTGAATGGAACTGAGGGAGAAAAGATGAGAAAAGAGATGAGGTTTTGGTCACTTGATGAGTTTGGAACTGGAAGGGTAGTGGTTTGACTGGTGTTTGAGAGAGAGGGAGAGGGAGTGAGTGTGATTGAGTGCTAGAGTCCACTGGAGATGTGATGTGGTCTAAAGGAAAATCTTGAGGGAGTAGTTAGCATTTGTGAAACTCAACCCAGCTAGTGCCATGACAGACACACCAACAGACACACACCACACACACAAGCAAATACAGTCCAGCTGACAGTTGGTAACGTCCCTGCCCTAGCGCATGCATGTGCGTGTATAATCTCTGGTTTGCCTGTGCTAATGAAGGGGTCCAGACACAGACGGGTCATTCCCAGACTAGCCTGCTGCTCTTCAGGTGTGTGTCAGGCTAATTTCTTTACAGCCCAGACCTGATTAATATTCAGTACCCTTTGCGACTCTCTGCAGCTCCAAAAATAGACAAGACAGCAGTCTAGAAACTGATCGTCCATAGAAAAACAAGCCAAAGCTGAAAGAAGTCTTATGTGTACAGTTTGTTAGAAATTCGGGTCTTCAAGAAGCATCAGGAGTCAGGAGACTGGAGATGAGGTTCAGCGTTGTGTTGAGTTTATTCACACATACAGAGATGCATGGGTACAACTCGGTCGATCACAACAAAATCTAGTCTGATTAGGGGTATTTTGGGAGAACTTTATGTACATTGGAAACTCTGGGAGGGGAAAGGATAAAGGTGAGAGGAGTCGAAGGAGGAGTAGGAGGTGGGTGTAGATGAGGGTACTTGGAGTATCAACATTGGGGGGTTGATGGTCATCACACAACAAAAGGTTAACAGTCGGCATTCAGACAGATAAAGAAGAGTGATCTCTTGATGGTTATCACTTTAACAGGTTAGTTGTATTACTATATGGTTGGAATATAAACAGATAAAGGAGAACATTTGCAAAGGGCATATTTCTCTCAAGTTGTAAGCAAAAGTTTTGGCAGATGTAAGTCTGATAACCTGCTAGGTCTCAATTAGCCTAATCACTATAAAAAGAATCCAATTGGTATTTTATTATTAATGATTGACTTGTTGTCACTGGTTGGACTTGGAGCATCTTTTCGAATGTCTGATCGGCTGTCTAATGTACAGTTTGCATTCATGTTGTTAACATTAGAGCTTCTTAATTAGCCTGCAGTCTGTTGTAGTCAGTATATATACCCATTTCAGCATCTCACTAATTTCTCAGGCCACACAGACTTCAGATGCTATACCGAAATCAAGATATCAGGACTGAAACTTTGAGGTGGAGCTGTCTTGTTTTCTCTTAGGGTTTCTTCCTCTGGCTCTTAGGTCGTGTTCCTTGCCGCTTTTTGCCCTTGGCATGCTCACTGGGGGTTTGTACCTGGATTCTCCATAGAGCTGCTTTGTGAAGTGTGAAAAGATCTATAGAATAAAGCACTATATGAATGAACTTTGACTGGACTGAACACATCAGAGTTGGGGAAAACGTCTTCATTAAATGAATCAGTAATTAATCATTCCTAGCTTTTAAGACTTTACTCAAAGTGATTGAACTAAACAAGGGGTGCAGACGTCTCCCCCAGTGTTTAAAATATTTCAGCCTAATAATGATGCTGTTAATGTTAAGAGGAGGTCACATACTATGGTCTCCTCATAATTTTACGAGACTGAAGCAGTGAAAAACAATCCTGCTATCTACTTCATCACAAGACTGGGTGTCTTCTGGCTTTACCTCAGTGTTAAGTCTTTGGCAGTTACTGGCCACAAATGAATTGGATTTGTTTAAAGCAGATCGCAACGCTCCAAATTGTCTCCTTCTACACATGACTGGCTGCCACAGACTGGAAAACAAAGAGACTTGGTTCAGGGTACATGCTAGTTTGTTGGAAGCTGCATGAGCTTTGAAAGATTTTCATCTATTGCATCTACAATGATTCGCTTCTGTCTCTTCTTGATTTCTCCTGATTAGGGGAGATTCTGTCACCAATGAAGCATTCTCCTGCTCTTTTTATATCATCTTCGCTTATCAGCTCTTGGTTGCGTTTGCGGTGTGGCTCGATTTCCTCGTGCAGTGGCGTGGCGAATGACAATCAAGTGCAGTGCTGTTTCCTTAATCTAGTGTGTTGTAGGCCCGGCGCGGCGTTAGTCGGTGAAGGGGAGTTGGATTAGATGCTCTCTGACGCCCTCAATCTCCCTGATCTCCCCTCTGGCTCTCCATCAGCTCTTATTGGTTTAAAGGCTCCGGCAACTAGCGCTCAATAACACCCCCCCACCAATGTCTGCGATAGGGAAGCCTGTTCCTTATTGCACTGCTCGTTGTTTAGCTCTGTTATTATAGTGTACGGGAGATCTATAGCGATACAGGAGGTGCTTGTGTCCCACTTTGCACACAGTGGTGTGGGTAGGCAGTGTTTGGAGGTCAGTACAACCTGTGCTAGATCCTATAATACATGAGTGTAGTAAGTCATTAGGAGAAGGCGTTGGGTGCTCATAGGTTGCAGTATATGGTGAAGATATTATTGCTCCCATGATATAACCTTGTGTCTATAAAATAGTGACTCTACAGGACAAGGGGAAAAAACTGAACTTGGATGTGTGTTAACGTAATGATTTTTGTGCTGTTCCTATTAGTCCATTCATCATGGAAAGTTCACTGAATGTAAAGGGCAGCAGCTGCTTTCAAATGCCATGAAAATATATAAACTGGGAAAAATGGGGCGGCAAGCTTGTGGTCTTGCACCAAAGACATGTTATCCATCAAAAGTTTGGGGGGACTGTTCCTTGGTACCATTTCATTTTTTTTGCCGTCTTTTACGTTCTAGATATTAGTTTGGAAGTCTTAAGGTACCAGCTGCAGAAGTGATACAGGATGGAAGATTAAGTATCAGAAATTTTAAGCATGACGTGAATAGTGACGTCAATTATTCTGCTAATAGATATTCACCAGCATATCACAACTTGCTACATCACAGCGAGAAAAGGAAATATACCCACATAAGTTCACACGTTAACCCCCTGATGCACACCCTTATATCGCTTCCCTTTTTTGGACTACCTTTATGCAAATGAGTTGAGTGATTATAAAAAGTATGGAACATCATTACCTCTTACTAAGCTTTAAAAACAGTACTATGAAGTTTTGGAGGTTCAGATATGGCCTACAGCTCTCACCTCAACCTGTATGTGTTTTAGTGACACGCCCCCAAAACTGCCAACAGTGGGCGAGGGCGGTGATTTGACATGTTGTAAATGCAAAGCTGTGCATGGCTACTATAGACCTTTAAAACATGTATAAGACATGCAAATAGTTATAGCACTCTAAACGAGATGTAGGTAGCAGATAGAAGTCTTTATTACTTTTAAATTCCTAATTAGTAACAAGTTCTTATTTATTTATTTTTTGGAAGTAGTTGCAGTTAACCAACCCTGAAATTTGGGGGTGTTGAAATGCCCACTTCCCCACATTCCTGAGCTGCTGAAATATTAGGTGATTATTTTGGGTTACTTGATGATGATGAGTTACAAGACAGTTTAAAAAGTACTTTGTAAGGGGTTTCTTTGTTGTTTGTTTGAAGTGAGTAGTATTACTGAGGCAGGAGGAAAGAAACAAAACACACTAAATTATATTGCCCATGGTGATGTAAGTCACCTTGTACAGCCTAGTATGATAATGATGATATGAATGAATGATAATAGGTTCTCCGATCATTTCATACATCGTTATGTATTGCGTAGATGTCCTCAGATTTTAAAAAGAAGCTCTGGTTTACTGTTTAGGTCTCAAATGCAAAATCAGCATTACACTAAGCAAAATCTAATGACACGTTTCCCACACTGAAGCTGAATTTCAAGTTGTTTGCTACTGGTGCACTATATAAACCTTTGACTAATGGCTCCTATATCTAACAGACTCATTTGAGATGCAGCCACAAGTTACCATTCCCCATTAGACAGGTAGTGATTTAGATAACTCACTTGTACCTCTATACATCCTTTAATATCAACTTTTTTTCACAAACTCATCATCAAATGTATCTGCTTGTGAGGATCCCAGGCACAACCCATGTTACAGACTTTACTACAGACTTACAAAACTTTTGATGTTGTGTAGTAGGCTGCTGCTGGCTGCAGCCCATCTTTAAGGAGAGATGTATGGTTAGAATTGACCTGCCTGCTATGACGGCTGGTGAGTGGTGGTTCTCTCCCGATGTTGTGTTCAACAAAAGATCATTTACTTAAAGCACCATGTGTGTTCAGCATATGCTTCCATGTTGACGCCACAGTATAAACTGGTTATTACCACATTTTGACTGCTCTCAGTTAGTGCACTACATGTGCAGTGGGGAATTGTCCACTTGTTACTAAATCTCGAATGACTCTTTGTTAGACACATAGTACCTAACAAACATCGATGAACAACTGAAAAGGTTTATGTTGCGCGTCAGTAAGTAAACACACTATTCAAAGCTCATTTGTGTTGAATATATAGTGAAAAGTTAGCCGTCCCTGCAGTATATAGAGAATGACAAAAGGGGGAGAGGCGGTGGGTGGGGATGGGGTTGCAGAGTTGGCGAGAGAGGGTCGAAGGGACAGAATACAGTATGTAGGAGAAAGAAAGAGAGACTGACTGCCACACACAAAGTGGCAAGAGTGAAGCATGCGTGAAAGTAGAGAAACTGAAGTGCACAGAGAGAGAGAGAGAGAGAGAAAGAGAGATGGAGGTTAGAAAAAGAAAAAAAGTTAGGATGGAGAGGGCTGGAGAGGGTGGAATAATTGCCCCCTGAAGCAAATAATTGAAGCGAGAGAGAAAGAGAGACGGAGCGAGTGAGGCACAGATAGAGCAGAGGAGAGGAAAATGAGGCATGCTCTTGCACCCCATAATGCACTGTGAACCCTCTACTGCACTCCAGCCATCATGGCCTTACTACACACACCACACACAGACAGAGAGAACATGCCTCTGCTCTGGGGGGAAATAAGCTGCGGAATGACTATCACAGACGCGTGCACTATGACAGAAATAAATGTGTTGTGTTTCACTCTCTCCCTCTCTTTCTGTGTTCTGTGTAATAACATGATGAAGAGCCATGTGGTGATGGAGAGACACAGAGTGAGAAAAAGACAACATAACAGACAGGGCTATGGTCCAACAGAAAGTGGTCTGAGAGAGCGAGGGCAAGGGAGAGGCCCCGAGGTGATGGAATGCTTTGAGAGCAGTTCAGATGCTGTGGATGGCTCTAATCTGGTTATATTCCCACATAGGCAGGACAGCATTTTCCTCGCCTTCATTTCACTGCTCTAGCTGTCAAATGATTATAGATGGAACCCACCTCACTCTCAGCACCACACACTGTCTAGCACACAGTATCTCCACTGTACTCTGTCTACTCTTATACTGTACAGCTTTATTCTCCCTTCTATTCTTTTCTCTATCTACACTATATAGCACAAAGTATGTGGACACCTGACCATGCCTATATGAGTATGTCCCATTCTAATGACCCACTGGCTGTAAGAGCCCCCCTTCTTGTGGAAAGGCTTTCCACAGTATTTTGGAGTTTATCTGTGGATATTTGTGCCCATTTAGCCAAAGGAGCATTTGTGAAATTAGGCCCTGATGATTGATGAGGACATCCTATTACATCCCAAAGACGTCAAACCGTGTTTGTATTTACCTCGCTTAATGCACAGCACCAAAGTAATGCTAAAACATTACTGTGTTGCTTTAAAAAAAAGAAATTCTCCTGATAGTGTACATGGTGGACAGCATCACTGCTGAGCTGTAAATGCACATATGTCTGTGTATAAATATACATGTAAATATATAAATAGAATACAGAAGAATAAAGAACTGTGTAGGTATAGAAATATACAGCTATACATAACAATGATATAGTATAAAGTCACCTATTCGAAGGACAGGGCGGCAGGGACAGAGTAAAGGGCAGATTGCTTGTGGTTAAACTGTATGCGGTATATACAGGACATCATCGCTGTCCAAAGAAAAGCAGGTATCTCCAAAATGGGAACTTTACAGAAGAGGCCAAAAACCTCATGTACTTTGAATGGAAGTCAATGGAACCAGATGTTCTTCCAAGCAGTTTTGGGCCATTTCTGTTGGTCCATTCTTCATGAAATCTCCACACAGTGTAAACAGCAGCTCATGTGATCTAATGAGGCATTTAAGTAAAAATCAACAAAAATGGAGATACATGCTTTTCTTTGGACAGCGACGATATATTATTAGTGTAAATTATGTGATTACACCATAGAACTCTTAACCTGTGACCCCATTAAAAAAATATCCCCTCGCTATGCAATTAGACCCAAACCTCATTCCTCTCATTACCAGGCTCGATTCACAAGTTGGATTTTATTCCAGAGGATGCTGAAGGAGAGTCTGCAGCTTTTATCCATAACCTGTTTGAGTTGTGCCTGTGTTCTGAGTGTGCTGGGCTGAAAGTGTGTCTGTTAGCAGGAGCTTGTTTTCCATCCCAAATTACTGCATGAAATGTCAAAGCTTTAAATAGCTGAATACAGTACATTAAGCTTTCCCGGCTGTTTACGATACCGTGTTTGTATTATGCTGACTTTCTGGAGTGGTTACTTCTTTGTGATCTATGCGTTTTAGTAGCCAAACTGGTGCTAACTGCATACGCATTAGCGGTAGCATAATACTGGTAATTACTGGTAATTATATTAATAACTTGGACTATTGGTTGTCATTGATACCAGTCTGAATGTATTCTTTACCACCACACAGGAAGAAACACACAGCTAACATCACATCACACAGTCTGAGCCTGTGGATCACATTCATCCCTGTTCCTTTAGATATCCGATCCAGCATTTTGTGTTGATATCAACCCAGTACCGATGCTGCTATGTGTACTGCAATGTGCATAGTGGATGTTTTTTATTTCTGCGGTCTGTCTTTCTTGTTCGCTTTTATTTCTGTATTTTGTTATATTTGTGCTTAAGCTTTGTTTAGTCTAGAAACAATCTGTAAACAAAGCTCAGTTCAGTTCTCTGTAACAATGAAGATTTGAGCTGCACTGAGTTGAACTGAAAGGGCCAGAGTTCTCTAACATTGTCAGCATCTAAGGCTTTGTTCAGATTCACTAAGCCGTCCATGGGCTGTGATTTCTTGGTCTGACTTAATCAATATCAAGGTCAAATGACCAAGATTCCAGTCTAGTTTTGTTGCCAGTTCTTGTTCAAACTCCCCTATTCAGTTGACAGAGGTTGTATTAAGTATAGATTCCTACATTCTAAGCTAAATTGGGAATGGATTTTTGCCCCAAGGACTTTTCACCAAAGGAAATGCCAGAGACTGGTAGACTTTTATAGAATTTTAAACATTGCACAGTTTTGGACATTGCAGAAATGCTGCCCATCTTTATTTTCGTATGAAAATGCTTGAATACTTTAATATTATAATGTATTAAAAGCCATGCTTTGTTTAGTTTTAGTTAATATTTTAGTTAGGTTTTTTTGTATAGATTAAACAAATGTATCTCCTCTTTTGTTTCTATTTTTAAATGATTTATTTATTAATTTTGAAGCTCTTGAATCAGAGTAGAAACACCTGCGCTCCTGTCCAGGAGGACCTGCAATGGAGCAGAATTATTTAGTGGCAGAGAGTAAAGCGCTGACAGTGGGCATGGCTAAAATAATCCAAAAATACGGATTTCATGGGAATTCCCTTAGACATTTGTCATGCAGTTATGATAGTTTGCCACTATGTTAGGGTTACCTGATTCTGTATGTCTATCTGAATAGCCAGCCTTTTTGGATGTTTTCAGTACATGAAATGCAATTGCTTTTCAAAGCACTGAGTTCTCTATAAACGTGAAAGGTGTGTCAATAAATATAGGTGATAATGGTAAAAAAAATACTGTTACATTAAAAAAATATGATTGTACCAGTTTATAATGGATCACATTCCTATTTCACATCCCATTAGGGTAAATAAAAACAAAAAAACAAAACACATTTCACCCTTTTGAATTTAGAGGAGTTGTGCCATGTGAGCTCACCAATAGGTGGCACTGATAGAGCCTTGAAAACCTCTGTAAAATAGGCGTGGAGTCTAATCATACATCCTGGTTTCCAGTCACAATTTTTTTTATTATGTTCTGAGTTAATTAACAACAGCATCAGTTACAGTGCTAGACCCTCAAAAGGCCAATTTTTGGAATTGGGGGTGGAGCTTTAATAATTGTTAATAAACAGTATCTAGTGCACAACTGGATTAAGCTGTAAAAATCTACATGATGATTTACTTCCTGACTCAACAGTAAATTCAGGATGGGTGTGAGATTAAACTTCCTTATTTACTTTTGCTCTAACATCAGTCACTCGACTTGGTGCTCTCAGATAACAGGTGTCATATCAGTTAGCCTGAGCTGTGGTGAATATTTGGCCTGTTTATTATGGTTTTGTTACTTTTATCAAAATGGTCATATTTTGTTTTTTTGTCATACCAACACCAGACACTCGACTTTTCCCTCTCACAGACAGGTTTTTTACCATCTACAGTTGTTTCAGCAGAGCAGCAGCTCAGAATCGAGCCTGTACTATGATGTGAAGCCCTGTCTAAATCTGTAGCCTGCTTACGAAGCGAACATTAATTTAGTCAATGAGGCTACAGATCCACACATTTAGTTCTAACTAAGTATGAATGTAACTACCTCCTCCCGTATATCTACATACTGCACATCTGCGTTACATCTTACTATACCTTGTACCTTTGCAGCCACAAGAACAGACACATCTCCATTTTTTTGTATTCTATTACCTATTAGTCTATTTACTTTATTATTGTATTTATATTTGACTTTTTGGTTTTATTCATCTTATTTTATTTATTATTTGTCTGTTTTTGCTTAACTATTTGTGTAGCTTTTATGTGTACTATATGTCACCAGTATGTAATCTTAGCTTAGCTTAGCTTAGTTTAGCTTAGCTTATGTGATAAAATGTCATCAACATTGAATATCAAATGTCAACCTTGAATATCGATACTGTTTTGATTCTCATAGCATAGTAACTATTTTTAATCAACATTTTACAATCAAAGATTCAATTGCTAACAATAGCTTATGGTAGTGTGGTTTTATACTATGACAGTTTCCCAAAATTATATATTAAAAATTGTGATACATGACCTTTCAAACAGCTTTCTGTCTACAGTGGTTGCTTCCCTTCACCTCCACATGCTTGAATTATTATAATCTAGGGTTAGTTCTCCTGACTGTGGTGAACAGAGCTAGCTAAGCTAATGCTCACCAGCTACTCTCTCTTGGTTAGCAGCACTGTTGAGTATTTAGCAGCTGTAAGATAGATGCCTTGGGATTTATGGAATGATGTCTTGAAGATCAGGCACTGCGTTCACTCATCCTGTGAGCACATAACTGAGTGAAACTATTTGTTTATGAATGAGATGGAACAAAGCTGTTTTAATGTATTGTCTGTAGAACCAGCCCTGGTTCTACTAAAACGTTAGGTGGCATTTCTCCAGTGCTGAGTGTGCTAATAATCGGATTGGCAGTAGAGCTCCCTGCAGCCTGGTGAGATCTCATAGCTCCAGGGTGGGATGTAAGGAGAGACTACAACAGATCCTGGCTTGTGACCACATCCATGCTTCTCCGGTACAGTGTGCTCTCCTTCAATCCATCTGCTCTCCTTCAATCCACCTCGTCATTCCAGGCACCCGAGAGTGGCAGCTCTTCCTGGCTCAATCCCTGATCTTGACATTCGCCATGCGATGATTTTAAGCATGTTAGAGTGTTGCGCTTTGCGCTCTTCTCTTTCATCAATACCCAGCACTTGCAGCGCAGAGTTGCTGCTGAATATGGATGTTGTCTCGGGTGGAGGGAGATAAGTGGGCCTAGCTCCCTGCAGTACGCCAGTGCTAATAGTTCAAACGTGCTCAATTGCCAGCGTAGAGCCAGTCAAGTGCCGGAATATTCCGAGAGGCCTCGTTGCCGGAGCAACAAGTGATCCTTCTGTTGGAAATGTGGAGTTGATGGGCATTCTACGTGGAGCTGGCTTCAAATAAAGGAAAACTATTTCAGCCCTGGATGGGATTGGAAGAGATGGAGGAGACATATACTTGACAGTTCAATATAGATCATTCGGGAGGCCATTGCACACCCATTTTACAGTAACTGGTCTGGAATCCGAGATACCGAACGGACGCTGGCTGCCTTAAGCTAGTCTTATGGACTCAAGGAAACACCTGCTTCCAAATTACACCAAATCTGAGATGAAGGAAATATGGCCTCCAACCAATCACAATGCTTTTTGCAATCAGTTCACCCATATGGGAATTGCTGGTTGATGTTGGAGATTTTTCATTTATACTTGAGAAGTTGGTTTAAATGCAGTGCAGAAATTTTAAGCACTTGAGGAAATTCTATTGAAAAAGCACTGAAACAAACTAACACAGAATGATTGAATATTATTTTTTGTTGTTGTTTAATGTAGCCGTACATTGCTAAGAGGCTGTCGGGGAGCCAGAGACAATTTGACCTGCTAATTTCCTCTTTGCTGCCCATGAAACTGTAGCTCTGACATTCAGTATAACTCTGCACTGTAAATGATTGGTTGCCTGTGTTCTCCAGAGATTCATTACATCCTTCAAGAACCACCCCCCTTATAGACAATCGGCCTATAGGGTCACTTGTCTGTATTGACCTGGCCCTGTTGTCCCTATTGATCATCTGGATACAGTAGCTCAAAGACCAGTGCTAGCCATCGACCAACTGGCCAAAGCAGCCTGTTCACATCTGTGGAAAGGGAAGTGAACTTCACCCACGCAGCCTTGAAAAATTATGTCTCCATTTCTCCCATAATGCTTGTTTGGTTGTGTGGAATGCTAGTTGTTACAGAAACACAAGTCTTTTCTAAAGTGATATGGAAACAGTATATATGAGCCAGGCAGAGGGCTACTGCTAGGATGGACTTTTATTAGGTCAGTGTAATGATTCATCTGGAGAAAGTCATTGATAATGTCTACAGTATCCTCCAGGCACCTTTAGCAAGGATAAGTGTTAAAGGCTATGAATAAATCTCTGCTGTTTGTCAGCTTAATGTTGAATTGTTATTATGAGAGGAACCTTTCAGTGGGATAAAATTATTCATATTATTCATATAAAAAATTAAATACTGGAAATGTTAAATCAGATTTTTATGTATAATCAAAAAGATTTATCTTCTTAGGTCACATCAGCATAAACATCAGCAATGTCATATTCACCATAGCTTTCATGACTTTGACTGAATATGCATGTTCGACATGCAAACCCCAAGCATTTGACTCTAGAGGTATTAATCAAATCTGAAATCACACCAGAAGTTAATTAGCGTGGCATCATTGCTCCATGATGTAGTATTACACTGCTGCTCAGTATTGTCTTAAAAGGACTTTCCTGTCTCTATTAAAAATGCTTTTTCATATTCTGTAGCACAGCATTTCATCCCCCAACCTCCTTAGCTTATCTTCAGTTTTGTATTAATTTAATTAATTGACGTATAATCTCACTACAATACCCAGCATGCAACTGTTAAATATGAAAAAAAAGAAGAAAAAAAAAGAAAAAAAGAAATTGCATGGAAACTTTCCAGCTTCCTTCTGCATTAGCACGCCAGCAGAAAAGAAACAAAACCACCCACCATCAGGTCTCTACCCTAAAGCCCTTCTAGTTTAAGATCCTTGTTCATCTGCACACCTTAAAGATACATAATCAGACGGGAGTTTTCCTAGTCTCTGAACCAGAAATCTAGCCCCAGGGACTATTGCAGCACCGTAGTAGGAATCAATATAAAGCTCAATAGATGCAGAGACTTTTGCATTTTCAGAATATCCCTTTAATCTGTATATTCAGATTATATTATGATGCAGATGATATTTTTGTCTGTATCATCCAGACTTTGGAATTAAATTATTGCTGGAAACATTGTTTAAGATCCTAGAAGCCGCCTAAACCTAAAGCCCCATACAGATGCCATGTTTCACCTAAATTACTGAAGCAGATGGCAGCAAGGTCACTCAGGTTTGACCTGTAGTGTCTCTGTGTAACTGAGATACAGTAGGGATCAGCACATGGCCTGTGCTGATAGTCTCACTCTGCCGGGAAGGATGACCTCTAAACCTACATCACCCCTTTCCCAAACCATTATGCTTCATTAAAGACAAGGTCGTCCTGGGACACGTCCATTAACATAGAGTTATGTCCCCTGTCCTGCTATAATTCAGTCACATCCAGAGACCAAAATGACAGCGTGATTGATTTGTCATTACACATCAGGCAAATGATTGGGGTGAGACTCTTCAGTAAGCAGTGTTTGAGTTTGGGGCTTGGTTAGCACCAGAAGGCCTTTGTCCTTGGGCAGGAGGAGCTCAGTGCTCTAGAGAAACTAGGTGGTTTCAGTAGTGAGAGCTGAAGTAAGGAACATGGGTATCTCCCTTATCTGCCTGTGCTGGCTAGAGCATGCTGGTTTAAGCATGGGCTCCCGGATCAATAGACTTTTCTGAGCCATTGATTTGCCCCACTCGTGAGGGTTTTAGCATTGGCGCAAGTGGAGATGAGCTATGCTGAGATTAACTCAAAGCCTCCTGGTGTTGTCCGGAGTGTATGTGTGTCTGGAGGAGGTTACCACCGCACACTCTCTTTTTCTCTTGGATCAGGTCCAGCTCTGCCTGAGGAGATTTTTCCTTAAAGTAAAAATGAAACAAGCTGTTTGTTGTTGTCCAGTTGCCAGTAAGACTCTTGATCCTGTAAATTGTTCTTACTCTCAAGAGAGTAGTCTTCCTGTAGTAGGCAAAGTCTTCTTTTCAACCGCAAAGTGAAGTCTGGCAGCTTTGGAAATGTAAATGACGTTCCAGCTTTGTGATTTGAGTAGACATCCACCACTGGCTAAATGGTAGATATTCTGTGATTTAGCCAAACAACATAGCTCCCTTACGGTTCATTTCTTCTGGCCATGTTTTATTAAATGTGTTGTAAGAGATACAGAGAATTTGACTTTGTGCTGTTTCTTTAAAGTCTGCCTCCAGAGTAGTCATGACACATGCATATCCCTGTTGGCCAGTGTGTGGAATTTGAGGTTTGTTTGTGCTCCTGTGTTTTCTCTCACTGCACAAACATAGCTTGTTGCTGCCTTTACTGTTGGATGCCCTCCAATACTCTGGTGCATATCTGTCTGCCCTGTGATGGATTGGTAGCCTGTCCAGGGTGCTTCCTGTCCTCCACCCATTTAATGCTGGGGCAGGCTGCAGCACCAGGAGATGATTGAGAACGAGTGAGTGTTTGATTTGACATTACTTGTTAAAGAGAAATTCCATAGGTTTAGTTTAAGGTTTCCTCATAATGCATAAATTAGATTTAAACGGTAATGTGTGAGGTAAGATGTAGATGTAAAAGTTTGGTGTTGAGTGTTTTGTAGAGAAACTTCCCCATTTAGATGCCTCTACAGTAGTGGTGATAGAAACCAGGAGTCACAATGGCTCCAAAGCAAACATATGCATTTCATGTATGGTGAGACAAAACGACCATTAAACTGTCTGATTCCTATCACCACCACTGTGAACAGTTTTGACCCCTAAAGTTTCTCTGGAACAGGGCATTTCACCTCAAACCTCTCTGAATGACTTTCTTTGCATCGGGACCATTATTTAAGCAGGATGTTTGAAACACTTGTGGAACTCCTGTTTAGTTGTGTTGGTAGGTTGAAAGTTTCTCAGAGCTCCTATGACATCCAAGAGACTCTGACCAATTTTGCTTACAACCAAGCTAAAAAAAATGGCTTTAATATCCATACAGAGTGACTTAAAAAGTCAGAAATCACTTAACCCATAAGAGCCCACAGTGACGTACGTGTCACCAGCCTTTTAAAAGTCTGTAAAGTTCTTTATACAGCTTTATCCTTCACCTGGACACATGGAGTCCCTGAGTGACCTATACCGGACATCCTGGATGCAGTCACATGACAGTTGGAGAACATATGACCTCATTTAGAACATGGCAATGTGCTTGGTTAGTGCAGTTAGAGACAAAACCAGCTCATTTTAAAGTCCTGTTTTTCTACCTATAACGTTTCAACTCATATACCCATATTCTATATTACACATACCTATATTCTATATTACACATACCTATATTCTATATTACATACACCCATATTCTATATTACACATACCCATATCTATATTACACATACCCATACTCTATATTATTTCATGTATGGTGAGACAAAACGACCATTAAACTGTCTGATTCCTATCACCACCACTGTGAACAGTTTTGACCCCTAAAGTTTCTCTGGAACAGGGCATTTCACCTCAAACCTCTCTGAATGACTTTCTTTGCATCGGGACCATTATTTAAGCAGGATGTTTGAAACACTTGTGGAACTCCTGTTTAGTTGTGTTGGTAGGTTGAAAGTTTCTCAGAGCTCCTATGACATCCAAGAGACTCTGACCAATTTTGCTTACAACCAAGCTAAAAAAAATGGCTTTAATATCCATACAGAGTGACTTAAAAAGTCAGAAATCACTTAACCCATAAGAGCCCACAGTGACGTACGTGTCACCAGCCTTTTAAAAGTCTGTAAAGTTCTTTATACAGCTTTATCCTTCACCTGGACACATGGAGTCCCTGAGTGACCTATACCGGACATCCTGGATGCAGTCACATGACAGTTGGAGAACATATGACCTCATTTAGAACATGGCGATGTGCTTGGTTAGTGCAGTTAGAGACAAAACCAGCTCATTTTAAAGACCTGTTTTTGTACCTATAACGTTTCAACTCATATACCCATATTCTATATTACACATACCTATATTCTATATTACACATACCTATATTCTATATTACATACACCCATATTCTATATTACACATACCCATATTCTATATTACACATACCTATATTCTATATTACACATACCCATATTCTATATTACACATACCTATATTCTATATTACACATACCTATATTCTATATTACACATACCCATATTCTATATTACACATACCCATATTCTATATTACACATACCCATATTCTATATTACACATACCTATATTCTATATTACACATACCCATATTCTATATTACACATACCCATATTCTATATTACACATACCCATATTCTATATTACACATACCCATATTCTATATTACACATACCCATATTCTATATTACACATACCTATATTCTATATTACACATACCCATATTCTATATTACACATACCTATATTCTATATTACACATACCTATATTCTATATTACATACACCCATATTCTATATTACACATACCCATATTCTATATTACACATACCTATATTCCATATTACACATACCTATATTCTATATTACATACACCCATATTCTATATTACACATACCCATATTCTATATTACACATACCTATATTCTATATTACATACACCCATATTCTATATTACACATAGAACACCATATTGGAATATCAGTTATGAAATTGTTGTTGTTGTGACATATGCTACCAGTATTATGACTCTATAATACTTACAGAAGACACCATGTGACCTCTTTGTCACAATAAGACTGATCGTTTATGATCTTATAACTGATCCTTCATTATTTTCCCTAAAGGGGAAATGGCTCTGGGCTCCTATGGGTTAAGGTCATGCTCTGGGGTTGTATTGCTCCTCCCAGTCCAAGTATTCCGGCCTGTGAAAGACGTTCCTGTCCAGTTCCAAACCATTCGATCTGTGCTCTTCAGGCTCTTGTTGCTGACCCTCGGGCCTATCTCAACCAATTTCCGAGCCAATTTCAGTCAGTAAGGGCTGCTGTAGGCTTACCGGTAATAGTGTTCCTGAGAAGTCTGCTTTATCCTAAACAGAGGGAGAGTGGGAGGCATTCAGCTCCTCCATCATTGAACTGTATTGATTATTCAGACAAGGAAGGGACCTGACTCACAAGGCCCTCTGCAGCCTGCTAACACATGACGTTCATTTGAGGAGCAGGGAAACTACACAGGACCTAAGAGGGCGATGAAACGGGCCTGCAGCCTGCAGCAGAAAGTGAATGTTAACTGTATGAATGTAGGGCAGCGTGCAGAGAAGCACGGCAGACACTGAGGCCTCACATGCATTTGCATGACCTTGAGACAAACGGTATGCAGCCAGGAAGCACTTCATCTCTAGCGTGTTTGTGTTTGTCCCAGTGGTAAGGATGCACAGATTCACAGAGTCAGCCTTTTAGGTGGGGGGAAAGTAAATAGAAAAATAGAAGTGAGCAGACCTTGGAAAGGACAAATGCACCCCGATGCTGACGAACATATCCCGAGGAATTATTTGAACTGCTTTTAAGAGTCCTGCATGATCGACAGGTAGACCATTGTTAGGATTCGCCCAACAGTTCACATGCCTGGAAAAAGGAGCCTTTGGAGTCTGTACTTTATTAGCATTAAAGAAGAGCTGTTCAGAATAGTTGAGCGTGTGACTCAGCGGAGCAGTCTGCTCCGTTAGCTGGTGGCTGCCTGGGGGCTTCTGGTTCAGTGGTGAGTGTTTCTCAGCAACTCTTCCCTCTCCTCTCTCGTCCCCCAGCGCAGCCGTCTTTCACTCTGTCGCCACTTGTCCGTGTTAGCAGCTGTCCGTTCACGCAGACAAGGCTTTTGCCTACTGCTGAAGAAGGTTCACACTCAGCACATGTTGTGTTAATGAGTAGCAGAAAATGTGGCCATGCCCCGGGGGCTCACACGTCTGGCACAGTTACTATAGCTATAGGAAGGAGGGCCAAGTGGAGAGACAGACCAGTATCTTGGAAAGATAAGACGGCGTTTTCTATAAAGCATGAACCACATGCTACATTTGCTTGGTTTATTCCTCGTGCTACAGCTGAGTATTTCATCCCAAATCATTTTACATGCAATGTCTCAGGGCTGCAACACACTGACATGGCTACAAACTATATTACTTCATTAAAGAGCAGCGAGGCAGTTCTTGAAGCAGCCAAATATGCCTAAACCATGACATTAACACAACACCTGAGCTATTAGAATCACCTGTTATTCCATCAGGACACCAATACTTGTCCTAGTAGGGTTCACACAATAACACCAGCATGGCTTATGTTGCTTGGAAAGTATAAGCAGGCAAATTAAGTTGCATATTTATTAAGATAGGTTATGCAGAATTCAGGATGCTTAAAAAGCAACTCTGCAGGCTAACACATGCTTGTTGCTGTCGAACCCGAGGCTCATATCTCCTTTTCTGTGTTTTTTAGTTTTTGACATCATTTGAAATGCCTTGTGCCCTTTCCGTTGTGTGTAATTTAATGTCATGTAAATGTCATGGTGAACAAACCAAAGAAAATTGCCCAGAAGTAGTTACTTCAAAACTACATTGTTTCTCCATCTCTGTGAAGTTGTCGTTTTGGACATGTGAGGATTTGTGCGGATGTGATATGTGAATGCTAGTGAGTATTTACATATCGTTCCTGTCACATCAAAGCTCGTAAATTGCTCCCTCCCTCACTCAGCTAGCCTGCTTATCCCACTGGGTCGCAGGGGGTGCTGGAGCTTATCCCAGCTCTCAAAGGACAGAGGGAAGAATACACCCTGGATAGCCTACCAGTTCATCACAGGGCAGACACAGAGATACATACACGTCCATATTCACACCTCGGCAGCTTTTTTGCATTTGTGTGGGGCCGTCTAGAAATTCACAGTCCTGACCATTACAAAAGCAGCAGCTCTGAGAGAAAGCGTAGGAGGAAATGGGAATGGGAGAGTCAGAGAGAGTGAAGAGACTGAAGATGAAGGGTCAGGCAGATGGGTACAGAAGGCCACACATGCCAGACCATGGTCTTTGGAGCTTGAGAAGAGGGTTGCTGATTGTTTCATCATGTGAAGGGCAGACTTCATGTCACTCTGCAGCATAGGCCCAGAGGTCACCTTTCATTTACAGCTGAACGTTGGGGCAGCGCTTCACTTGACATGGCTATCTGTACAGTGCCGCCGTTTTCTAGATGACATAATACTTCATGTCTTATGGCTTTATCTAAGAAACTCACAGCTACTCCAGGCTATGTTTTTCTCAAACCTGACATGACCTCCTCTGGCCTTCCCCCTGACATCTAACTACAGTTGACAGTGGAGACACAAACACATAACAGTGCATAGAAGGTACCATGATGTTTCTGACTCAGTAAAAGACATTGAATAAAATCATATTGCCACTTAGTGAGATGAAACAAAGCACCAGACATCATTTTATGGTGCACCAGACCATGCCGTGTATTAAATTGCATGTAAACTGCACAGATTTGTGCCAAACTCACTTGAACCTTTCCTCTCCATATTACAGCAGGACTCGACTCGGTGAGAATGACTATTAAACACAGTCTGGGCTGCCTAGCCATGTCACAAAGGTATCTTTGTTCACTAAACTGCACAGACGAAAGTGCATTTTATGTGAAGCATAAAAGCAGCACAGATCATTATTTCACCCTCCTAAGCTCTCATAAGTGACAAACAGGACTGGCTGAGTCTGTATTTATGGCATCTATAGTGGTGAGCAGCTGTTGTTTCACACTACCATCATGCTTAATTTATCCAAACCTCCCAGTGTTCAGCACATAGACTAATTAGCCTGGCACAGTTTACGTATGTTATTGTGTTCCCCTGCTTTAGCATGCCATCTGTACCCCACTGAAATAGTGTAGTAATGAATCATACTGAATCAATTCACGTCCCAATGCCCACTGTACACGGTGCCTTAGCTCTGCTACATAGAATCTTATATTATTACTTAATTGCTAGGTTTTAGCATCCTCCATCACCCACCTGTAATCCTCAGCATGCTCTGTTATTATAAGAGAAAAGGCCTTCTAGCTGTCATTAGCTTATATAACACCCTCAGAGATCGCTGTGGTACGAGTCCACCTCAGACCAATACCAATCAGCGATTTTACACCGAACGTTTCCCGAACTGACCTTTTTCGAGTTAATGATCACGACTCCATGATGATAACTGAGGTGATTGTAGAAGGCAAATTATCTCCCCGTTCTCCCCGTCAAATAACCAATTTGGATTAGTGTCAGTCTCGCGCACTTGCTCGACCTTGACTTGGTGCGACGGTGGGATCTCCACAGGTTCATTTCTCTCTCACGGACGAGCTGGCCTACGTATTCTTCTCCATTAGCGAACGCCACTTTGTTACATTACAGCTAATTATGAGACACCCAAACTCTGTGACCTGTGAGAGACAGGTACAACGCAACGCGGGGCGCAGAGGTAAGCTTCCTGCATTTTAACGATTCGCCTTGCTTGATTAACTTCCTCGCTGTTCACGCCTCCACCAGAGCAAACGCCCCGAAGCCGATCCTGGATCAAACCCAGGCCCACACAGCTGCAGCACGGACTGAGGCCTGAATAGAACTACTGGAATAGTGTACTAATGAAGCTGCATGTAACTTGTATGGGTATATGCACACAGAGGCATGGAAGTAATTAACACTGGTGTGTTCATAGGAACAGGGAGCACAAGGGAACAACTTGCTGACATCTTGAGGAAGTGGGTCAATATGGCAAAATTGAACAGGGAGAGGTTACGGTGTGTTCAGGTGGTCATCATAATTGGAAAGCCAAGCCACTGTTAACTCACACTGTTAATGGTCACATCATCCATGTATCTATCTATCTATCTATCTATCTATCTATCTATCTATCTATCTATCTATCTATCTATCTATCTATCTATCTATCTATCTATCTATCATCAAATGACATTATTTTCCATCTTTTGCAAGTTGCAGGTTTGCAACACTCAGTAAACAGAGGTAAAGGTGCAGATCTCATATTTGTTGACCTGTTTCTGAACGTACTGAGCTGGCAGCCTTTTCTCCCCTCTCCCTACATTTCTCTGCTGCCATTTTCTTTGTTTTGGCTGATGTTGGCTCCCTTTGCTTGGCCATGCTTGGCGCTGCTGGCTAGTGCTGGTACAGGGCTTAGGGAGCCTTGGGTTCCTGCCATTTTTCTGAGCCTCTGTCAAGATGGTGCTTGTTGCAGTGCCACCAGGTCACCAATCCACAACAGCCTTTTCATCTGCTGGACAAATGTGGATGCCACATGAAGGACTTGGCATCAAGATGGGTGAGCTGTTGTGTAGTGTTTTGTCATAAAGCTGAAATTGGAAGAGTCAAATCAACCCGAATTACAGTCCAAGCTGTTCTCTGGTGTGAATCAATGATCGTATTTAAATGGAATGTTCTGGAAAGGAGCAGATGGACCATGACTGCCTCAAAATTCTTCACCCTAAAATAGATGATGTTTTGCCATTGAGCTAAATCTACCACTTACCATTTCTCACACTCCAACAAGCAGAACATGCACTCTCACCTTCCTGTCCCAGGTAATAGTGTGTTTAACATGTGGATACTCAAAGAACCTGCTGTCTGGAGTAGAAACAGCAAGGCAGTCTCCACCGAAAAGCAGTGTCTGGGTAGTCTGCAAGTTACCTGTGCATGTGTGTGAGAGGATTTGGGGTGCGATGAGGCGAGGCAGGGTCAGAAGGTTGGAGGAAACATCTCTCCCTCTCTCTCTGTGTACTCCTCTGATCAGATGTGACAGGTGTGCATGCTAGAAATATTCATAAGACATTGACGTGAATCAAAGATGATCGGCAAACGTACAATAGGCACAATCTCTGGCCCAGGCTAGGGCTTTTAGACTCTCACGTAGTGCTCGAGCTTTGAAGAATTCCTTAGATTCCCTGCTGGCTCAGCTGGAGATGTCAAGCACACTTGCCATGATATTTAACCATAAGCCAAATGCAGTCGGAGAGGGTACACTTTGGCCTTGACCATGCAGGGGAACCATGTTTATGCGAGCACCTTTGTGCAGGTAGCAGTCAAATCAATGTGGCAGAGGGTTTTCTATGGTCTGATAAGGCTGTACGGTACTTGCATATTTGTTTATTATTTTGTTTTTACCATACAGTGTTATATATCTGTATATACGCTCGATGTTGCGGTCAGCACATGCACACCATAAGTTAACAAGCAGCACTAACACATAAACAAAAAGGAAACAGTGGCATGTTATTTCTTATCATGACTTTCTTATGAAGCTGACAGGCATAGTACTGGCTGATGGAGAACACAAAGTAGGGGATAAGTATCTGTCAAGATCTGACATTTTCAAGTATAAATAAAAGTAGACTTACTATTTGGCAAGCTGTTGCCCTTTTTATTTATAAATAAATAAAAATATAAATATATAAACTGCTTATTACAGTTTATAAGTGACTGTTAAAGTGTTGAAGACCTCTAAACTAGTTTATGCCCCTTATTAACCCTTGATAAGGATTGTATTCTCGTTGTCCATTTCTATAGCTATGCTTGCCATATAGGAGCACTTCATAGTTCTACCTGCACCACAGAGCAGGTATTATGTGGGTGGTGGATCATTCTTAGCACTGCAGTGACACTGACCTGGTGGTGGTGTGTTAGTGTGTGAGTGGTCCTGTGGGGGTCCTGGCTATTAAAGAACTGGCTACATGTTGGTGTATTTTAGTTTAAGTTACAAAGTACTTTAGGTGGATCACGAAACAGTAGTGCCATGCTAGGGAAGATGATCACATGCTAGGAACAGGGTGAACCAATCGTGTACTGTGGAGTGTCTCAAAATGCTTGCATCACTAACCACTTGCCTCAGTGTTTGACCATATGGATGCTCAAACAAGCCTGAGAAACGTGACAGAGAGTGGTCCCACACACTAGGGTCCCATGCACTCGGGGCATGTGCAACCCCTGGCTTTTTATCTGAACCATAGGCTACTTCTCTTGAGTCGTATCGTAAGCCGTCATGGAGACACAATGGCACAGTATTAGTTATGTTTGGTTGTAGAAAATGTGAGGCTACTGCTTTTGACTTCTTTTGGTTGAGGCTCTCCGGTTACAATGTGACGTGACAGTCTTCAGAACAGCACTTGCTATGCTGTTCACGCTTGAGTTTGCTCTGTTTTTAAAGTTTGTGTTTTTAAAGTGCCGAACAAAAAAGACATCTCAGAAAACTCTGAGTAACTTTTCATGATGACGATGATGCAACTCCTGGTTCATTCTGAGGTGAACCTCTGAGCTTGTAAAGATGCTGATTTCACTGAGAGTGGGTTGTACCTTCACCTTCATCCACTTCTATGAAACAAAAAATATATATCACAGCTGTCACTGAAACACTGATGCATCCATTAAACTGAGCTAAATTGGTTGTGCTCTGGATCTGAATGTGTGTTTATCTTCTCTTCCACAGGTGGAGAGGGAAATTGCTATCCTGAAGCTAATAGAACACCCACACGTTTTAAAGTTGCACGATGTCTACGAAAATAAAAAGTATTTGTAAGTATCGATCTCGCTTGCATTTCTGACCTTTTCCAATCCTGTTATGTGTTACTATAGCAGTAATTGCTAGCAGTTTTGTCAGGGTGCAGAGGGTGCAGGAGGTCAGTCAGAGCAGGCCGCTCTGTTTAAAGTGGCATTAATGATTAAAGCATTAAGTGTGTCCTGTTAGTCACGGCAGTCTGAGATCCGCTAATGCGGCCGCCAGTCATCTGTTATGTAAACACCGTGATATTTGCTTAACATCCATCATGCAACTAAAGATGTTCCCACCAAATATTAGTAAATAGTGACATGTGTTTTCTTCATAAGTAATGGTGGCTTTAGATGCAGTAATTCAGCTGAGTGTTTAGTGTTTTCATTTTGTTGTTTTTACTCTTTTACTACTTTACGTGAGAATCATTAACTATTATGATGTACTAAATGAGAATTCCAAAGATTTTTCCATGGATTTCCCAAACAAAGTGATTTAGAGGGGTTTAATGTGAAATGTTTAACTGCAGAGAAACGTGCCTACTCAGGTTTCTGAACTGCGGAGGTGATGGGAACCAGGCATCACAATGCCAGCAACACAAGTATGGCTGGTCATTACTGTCCAAAATGATCAGTGAACCATACTTGTTTCTTCTCAGCTCTTAGATATCATGTTAAAAAGGCTCACCGGAAAACAAAGAGAGGCCCCTGTGACTGAAACATGCCTAATAGCGTGTAATACCTCCACAGGCACAAATAACATCTGTGATTTGATTGACATGGACTGGATAAGTATCTGGATGTAAGTGACATTGATGTTCAGATACTCCTGCATCAAAGTAATATGCTGTTGGGCCAGATTTGGTGGATGCCTTCCTTTGTACAACACTAAGGAGTGTAGACTGGAATTTCAGCTACTGCTGTTTGGCCCGTGTGACCGTACGTTTCCATACACCTGCAGATTCAGCTACTTTCTTCATGCTATGGTCTTTGGTACGCCCAAATGCAGTGACTTCTGTTTGAGACATTCACTGTACACTGTACACTGTTCTTGAATTTCCCTCTGGGATCAATAAAGTATCTATCTATCTATCTATCTATCTATCTATCTATCTATCTATCTATCACCGCTTCTCAATCTATGAATCCCGTTAGACAGCCTGCAGGTATTTATAGTCCCATTATCCTTGTACAGCCCCATCTGCAGAAGCCTTATTACCAACTACGTGCTACTTTGAGTCGCTGCTTGATGGCATATTCTAAACTCTTGTCTATCATGCTGAAGGTGCTTCTCCCAGATAGATCATTTAAACACAATAATGACTGAAGCTCTTGAAGAGTGATGATTGTAATGACCACTTTATGAACATTTCATGAAGGGTAACTTTTGAAGTCAGTCAAATCTTTCGATGTCTGCTTCCTGTCGCCTCCACTATAAACAGATCTGACTCTAGAAGTTTCTCTAGAAAACAGCATTTCACATCAAACCACTTTGTTTACATTAATTATACGGGCATTTTGACAAAGCAGTGGAATTCCTCTTTAACGCTGACACTGCGGAAGCCAGTTAGATGCACAAAGTACGAGCGGAGCACACAGTACGTGTTTAATCTGTGATTATTCAGGCTCTCCTGAAAAAACAAAGATCAACATGTTTTGTTAGGTCTTATTTGCCTGGGCACATCATGTCAGGAATTCTAAAAAGGTTCTCCCCTGAAAAGGATTTACCCAAGTCATGTTTCACTTTTCAGTAGTAGTTGTACAGATATGACAGGTAATTGCACAAACAAATCCCTCTTCAAGTGAGCTGGAACAATCAAATAACATGGTGTTATGACAGATAATGTTCCCTGAAATAACGGCCCCCCGCCCCCAGCAAACCGCTGCCTGTCTATACGGCTCGTGAGGCTTTGGCTCAGTTGTCAGGAGATCTTTATTCAAACGACGCAAAGTATAAAAAGAAAGATCCTCTCCACCATGCCTTTCCTACTGACCGAAGCCGCCACCCCAGCCAGAGCATGATGAAAGGCGTCAGAGTGCATTACTCCTGTTAACCTCTAATGGTTTGGAGGAGTCATTAAATCCGCCAGAGAAGACCAATTGGGACCATATTGTATTAGAGTCACAGGCGGCGCTGACCCGCCCACTGGCAGCACCTATAAAACTCCTGCTCTGCTTAGCACTTTTATGGCTGCCCTAGGAGTCTAAGAGTGCGTTGTTACCCAGGGCCAGTAGGAATTTGTGGGTGAGGACTTGGTATTGGATGGAGAGACAAAAGGCCAGAGGACAGTGATGAGATCAGAGAGCGACTTTAACTGCCTCTGATTCAATTTGCCAGTTGAGATGGAGAGAAGAAGCGCTGCAGAAATGACTGGAACTGGCAGTGTGCCCTCTGCTCTGACCACACATACTCGCTCGGCCTGGCCTTACTGCCTGGAGGAGAGGACTATGTCTGAACTTTCTCTCTTTCTTTCTTTCTTTCTTTCTTTCTTTCTTTCTTTTTTTCTTTCTTTCTTTCCTATTTGTATTAATATTACGTTTGTTCAGTTATCTGTGTGGGTACATAATAAAATTTTAAATAGTACTGAAAAATTAAATACATACTGTGTATAACGATATAGCAATAAAGTTGTGAAAATGTAAGTTAATAAACTAATAAAACAGCCTATAAAAACTGGATATATATATGATGGTCTTGGCATATACACCATATTGGCAAATGTTTTCACTCACCCCCCCAAGCAATTGAATTAAGGTATTATTTCCATGGCCACCAATGTATAAAACCAAGCACCTAGACCTGCAGACTGCTACAGCAGACATTAGTGCAAGAGTGGGTCGCTCTCAGGAGCTCAGTGAATTCCAACATGGTACAGTGATAGGATGCCACCTGTACAACAAGTCCATTCGTAAAATTTCCTCCCTACTAAATATTCCACAGTCAACTGCCAGTGGTGTTATCATGGAACGTGTTTTCATGGCAGCAGCTGCATCTAAGCCTTACATCACCAAACACAATGCAAAGAGTTGAATGCAGTGGTGTAAAGCACGCCGCCACTGGACTCTATAGCAGTGGAGACGTGTTCTCTGGAATGATGAACACTTCTCTGTCTGGCAGTCCGATAGACAAGTCTGGGTTTGGCAGTTGCCAGAAGAACGGTACTTGTCTGACTGCATTGTGTCAACTGTTACCAAAGTTTGGTGTTTGGTGCAGGGGAGATTATGGTGTGGGGTTGGCTTTAGGAGTTGGGCTCGGCACCTTAGTTCCAGTGAAAGGAACTAGAGAGCATAATAGAGTTTGGACAATTTCATGCTCCCAACTTTATGGGAACAGTTTGGGGATTGCCCCTTCCTGTCCCACACTTCCCATAAACACACTCTGTAACATTGTGGCTGTTCTAGGGTGGGTCAGCATCATATTGCACCCTATGGATTAAGAATGGGATGTCACTCAAGTTCATGTGTGTGTAAAGGCAGACGGGACAATACCTTTGGCAATATAGTGTATATGAGCCTCTCCCTCTCCGGTTCTCTTTCTTCTCCTCTCTTTATTCTCTTTACCTCTGTCTTTGTCAGTTTCTCTTTCTGTTTTTTTTTTTCTATCTCTCTCCATTGTTCGATTAATTTCTTCCTCTTTATTTTTCTCCCCCTTTATTTTTATTTTTCTCTCTGTCTGCTCTCTTTCTCTCTCCCCCTCCCCTCTTTCTCACTTTTTTGTTTTCTCTCTCTTACTTGGCCCTCACTTTCTATTTATCTGTCTGTCTTTCTGTTTCTCTTCACTTTTAACTTTTTTTCAATTTTTTCTTTTTCTCCTGGCATATGCTTACTTCTTTCTTCCTCTTGTTTTGTGCTGTGGTCTCATGTTCTCGTTCTCGATCTCGTTCTCGATCTCTCTCTCTCTCTCTCTCTCTCTCTCTCTCTCTCTCTCTCTCTCTCTCTCTCTCTCTCTCTCTCTCTCTATCTCTCTCTCTCTCTCTCTCTCTCTCTCTCTCTGTGTTATAACATAAAGCTTCCTGTTCTCCTTTGTAGAACTTTCAAGGACAGACAAACTGAGAAACTTCATTTTAACGTAGCTAAGCTACAAACAGCGCTGCCACCCAACCCAACTAAACTCCATCTAATCTTTCATCACAGTTACTCTCCTCTCTTCATTTTTATTTCTTCCATTTATCTTTCAGCCATGAGTCTCATAGGGAGGTCACCTCCTGATCACAGAGTATCTTATGAAAGACATGGAGCTCTTGGGTCTCCACAGAAACGAATGAGCAAACGTCTTCATGTCAGTTTGTTTCTCCAGTTCATCCAAGGGCACAGCAGCACCAGTGCTGCAGACTACAGGGAACCACTCTTCTCCCTGGCTGCTTGCTTAAGTCAATATCTTCCATGTTCTGAGAAGGAATTGTCTATTCTCTTTGAGTCCTCATCAGGTCTCTTTGAAAAAAATCCTCCAGGAAAAAGATGAACTCTTTGACTGAGGCTTCTTTAATGCCTGTTTTTTTTTAATTCTCTAAATGATATCTGTCTAAATGTGTTTCTCTCTTTCTCTATTTCTCTCTCTCTCTATTTTGCAGGTATTTGGTTTTAGAGCATGTGTCTGGGGGAGAGTTGTTTGACTATCTGGTGAAAAAAGGAAGGTTAACACCCAAAGAGGCACGCAAGTTCTTCAGACAGATCATCTCTGCTCTTGACTTCTGCCACAGTCACTCCATATGGTGAGTTTATCTGGGACATTGAAGTGGAATTCAGTGAACTGCACCGAATCAGCTTACTTTCCACCACTAGCACAGAACCTCTTCAGTTAGCATTGCTGATTTCTTCATTTGCGGGTATCCTCCAGTGGAGTTTATCGTCTCTGTCCAAAATAAAAACATTTTTGTTGATTTTTACTGTTATGCATCATTTGAACACATCAGCTGTCATTTACACTTCATTTCATGATAAGTGGACCGATAATAATGTCCCTAAATTGCCTGGAAAAGAGTTTGGTTTCATTGACTTACGTTGATTTGAAATCAGGTTTTCACCTTCTCCTTCAAAGTAGTCATTTTGGAAATAGTTCTCTGGACAGTGACAACCTGCTCTTGTTGAGAGATCTTGTTATACAGATGGCAAGTAATATGAAAGAAAATTTTAAGTCACTTTGTTTGGCCCCACGAATTAAAAAAAAACTAATTTCTTTCTGTGTTTAACTTTTGTTTTTAAGAACCTTGATGCTAGGGGTCTGAAAGGATTTGTAGCTGTCAAGAAGCTGTTTCTTCAAAAAAAGAAAAAAGAAAGAATGTAAAATAAACAAATAAGCAACTGGAGTTCTCAGAACAATGGAGGGGCCACCTCAGAGATCAGACCTCAGTTATCCTCTTAGACCAAACTGTGGAAAGGTACCACTTTAGATTACTCAGAAAACCTGAAAGCGGGTCTCCCAGAAAGAACGGAAGCTGTAGGTTGTAAGGTAAGGGTGGGCACATGAACACAGAAGACTGATGCTGTTTAGTTGTTGAGACTCTTCTATCTTCTTCATGACTGGAACTGGTATAAATGCAGGGTGGACTCTGCATCTGCACAGTACTGTCTGAGCTGTGCTCTTTATTTTTACTGGATTCAGTATGTAACACACTGTGTTCACCTCTGATTGACTTAACGTTGTTTTATAGCTTTAAACAAAAATGCACTGACAGCTCCTTTCACCCAGTGCCCTCCAGCCCATTCTACACTCTTAAAGCATTCTGCTGCTTCATTATGTGTTATATTATATAATAGAGAGACACATTTATTTTAGAGCATTTATTAATATGAAAGATCACTTTCCACCTCACTGATGAATCATTTTATAAGTCTGTCCTGCAGCTCTTTATAATGGCTACTCTGGCTGTGCACCATGTGAGTAAGTGTAGAGGACAGTGGGGTAATCTGACTGAGTATTTCTCCCTGCCCATGTCTTCTCCTCTGTTCCTCAGGACACTGACAGTGTAGGTGCGAGACTCTGTCTTCATTAAGACTCTCTGTCCTGATCTCTTTCCCTAGCGAGAAAAGAGACTGAATAGCTGACTGACTTTTTTGACTGAACTGTTTATGGTTGTATTTTTTCTGCTTAATCTTCATTCTTTTTTATAAATAATATATTTTATGCCGTTTGTTTCTCTTGCTAATCATTTCCGATGGCCCTTTTAGGCAAATAGGCTTATGTTTTTCTTACTATATATTTGTTTCTTATCATATTTTATGTATACATGTATATTTTAGTATATATAAACTTACTGTTATCTGAAAAGAGTGATAGTAGATGTGTAAATTCTGTTTATGAATTGTATGGACTGTAAATGAAATGTTTAAAAATATTAACATTCTTAAATGGCCTATGAACATGACCCATGCCATGATATCGACTCTTGAAGCTTAAAACTGAACTTTTGACAAATTTGGCAAAAAACCAACATGAATTCCCTGTCCAGCCAAACATAAAGCCAACTCAGCATAACACCACCAGTCCTTTCAGGTCCCGGAGCTATAATCATGTCTGAAAAGCCAAGCCAGTGGTGATTCTGGTTTTAGTGTGAGCTCTGTCAATGTTCTGGTTGCTCTTCCTTTTTAACGTTTTCTAGAATTGTGCTATCCTGACAAAATGTCAAACTCTGTAGCTCATATTTACAGGTAGACTTTTTCATTCTCTAGCTCTCTTCTGCTCTATGTTACCTTACTTTTGATCACAGGTGAAGCCTTAAAGGACAGCATATCTCTCCTTCCTTTCAGCACTGTACAGATGTTGCTGTGCTAGCCAGTCCATATCAAGCCAGACCTATGTACCAATATGCAGGTCTGAAGAACTCCCACTAAATCTGACCTGACAGCTCGAACTGTTGAATTAATATATATATATATATATTTTTTTAAAGATTTAAATCCCTTGTTGATCCCACAGTGGGGAAATTTAGTCTCTGCATTTAACCCATCCGTGAAGTAAAACACCACAAACACACTCACTAGGGGGCAGTGAGCACACTTACCCGGAGCGGTGGGCAGCCCTATCCACGGTGCCTGCGGAGCAGTTAGGGGTTAGGTGCCTTGCTCAAGGGCACCTCAGTCGTTACTGTAGGCTCAGGGAATCGAACTGGTGACCCTCCGGTCACAAGGCTGGTTCCTTAACCTCCAGCCACGACTGCCCCTAATATTCCAGGCTTTACTCTCAGCGTATTTTAGCACATCATTGCTGCCAAAAGAAAAACAAGAATCTACAAAATGGCAACTTTACAGGAGAGGGCAAAAACCTAATCTAATTTTAATATGAGTGAACCAGACTATTCCCCAAGCAGTTCTCAAGCAGAAACATGGTTTTTAAATTGGTCATACTTTTTCCTCTGGACTCACTAAAGATTGAGGAAGGAGCTCTGAACTCACACAAAGGAGAGGGATTGGGTAGCATGAAGGTGAAGAGATTTCCGAAAGTGTTTTACTGTTGGATTCATCATCACCACCATTCTTTTGGTGTCCAGCTGTATCTAATGGTCTAATAAAGCCTATCGACATACTGATCAGTTCTTATTTAAAGTTTTATTCACCAACTACCATGAAAGTAATGTAGTTATGACAGCGGGTAATTGAAGTGTGGCTCACATGCAGACCCTTAGAGTTTAAATCGATAACCGTACCACAGAGGAAAGTGTATGGGCCTCCCTGTCTCAAACAGATAATAGTACACAAGCTGATGGAAAGCTAGCGTCAACGCTCCCCATCTGCTGTCCTTGCAAATGAATTCCTACCCAAGGGGCATTCAATTACAATGCTATCAAGATATCTAGATAAAGCTTTTTTTATGAAGTGAGCCAAGGCAAGGTGTTCTCCCTCGCTCCTTTCAGCCTACGCTCTGTGTGCTCGCCTCTCTCTCTGTGCTTTTGCGCTGCCATGTCTGGGGAGAAAGAGCTACTTTTCTCCCTCATCAGGCAGAATGTGGTAGACTTATTCTTCATCCGTCACTCTGTCGCTCGGCCCGAGAGCCTTCTAGCATTTCTAACGGCACCCTGCCAAGCCTTCGCTGCGTTTTTCCTGTGCCTGCATGCTCTTTATTTGCCGTAAAATAGTAAACCAGATCAATTTGAAGAAAAACTATGCTTAGAAACTCACAGAAAATAAAAAAGCCTGTCGGGGGTAATAGGTTATACGTTTCCTGTAAGGAAGAAAAATGCACATTTGAAGGCACAATTTGATTGAATGTGGTCTGGTCAGGTGAAGTCCATGGATAACGTGATGCAGGAAGGTAATGCGGTGGGGAATGTGTTTAAGTTTCACCGTGTCTTATCGTCTGTCACAATCTTGCATCATTTGTCTGAAAGTAGTCTGAAAGTATTTGTCAGCGTTTAACTTGGTGCTCGCTTCTGGGGATTTTTGGGTTCACCATTTTCAGCTTGTTATAGGCAGTGGAGAAGATGTGGAGCTCAGAAGCTACTGCAGGTGGGCTTTATTGATGCTTTTAGCTGCAGTCTTCAGTTTACCTCTCAGCTAAAGCTAAGCCTCCCCCATAACAGTGTAATCAGGAGCCCCTGCAGGACAACACTACTGATCATTAATGGACTTGGCTGCATTAGGCTCTGCTTCAGCTATACCAGTGTGAGAGAGAGAGAGGATAGAGAGAGGGACAGAAAGAGACAGGGAGGTGAAGAGAAACAGAAAGGGAGAAAAATAAGAACAGAAAGTGACAAAGAGAAACTGGAGAATGAGAGGGACAGAGAGACAGAAGTGAGGGACAAAGAAAAGGATAGGGAAAGGGACAGACAGGGACAGGAAGACGTAGAGGGAAAGTAAGGGACAAAGAGAAATGAAGAACGGTAGCAAGATAAAGTGAGTGAAAGGGCATGGAAAGTGGAGAGAGGGTATGAGACACAGAGACAGTCAGAAGGACAGGTAGAGAAAGTGGGATTGTGAGGAACAGTGGGGCCAAAGACAGAACAGCCGAAATATGGAGAAGGAGATTAAAGAACAGAAGCAGGGACAGAAAGAAACAGTGACAGAGAGAAGCAGGGACAGAAAGAAACAGTGACAGAGAGAAGCAGGGACAGAAAGATGGTGAGAGAGAAAAAGAGAGTGGGACAGAGAGAAGGGCAGGAAAATGGAAAAAGAAATGGAAAGTGTGGGACAGAGAGAAACAGAGGAACAGGAAGATGGAGAAAGAGGGTGAGACAGAGACAGAGAAAGGGAGTGACAAAGAGAGAGACAGAAAGAGACAGAGAGAAACAGTGACAGGAGGATGGCAAGATAGAGTGGGGAACAGACTGAGGGACAGAAGATTAAGAGAGAGAGAGAAAAAGTGACAGAGAGAAAGACAGAAAGAGACCCGGAGACAGAGAGAAACCATGAAAGGAATATGGCGAGAGTGGGGAGAAGACAGAGAGATAGTGAAGCAGAAAGAGACAAAAGGACAGGAGGATGCAGAGGGACAGAGAGGGAGTTTTCAGGTTTTCTTTCTTTCTGTTCTATCTCTTTTCCTTCCATCTCCTTTATATGTCTGTCTCTTTCTTTCGTCTCTATATTTACTTTCTCTTTTCCTCTCTTTTTTCCTCTTTCTTTATCTCTTTCGTTACCTCTATCATTTTCCTTCTCTCTCGTATGTGAATTTCTCTCTATCCTCTCACTTTCTCTCTGTATTTCTTCCCTGTCACTTTCTTTCTCTTCTGTCACTTTATCTATTTTTTTCTTTCTCTTTTCTATCATTTACTTTCTTTTCTGCTCAATATCATTTTTTTTTCTTTCTCCACTCTCTCCTGTCTTTCTCTCGCTCTCTCAACGCCTCCACCTTTTCTTTCTCTCTCTCTCTCAGACACATATCACATGTTGTGGTTCAGCTCCCCCGCAGTGGCCCTGTGCAGCAGCAGCTGTATGTGGGTGCTGATGGTCTGCTAGCTCTATTGTGACGGATGGTTTAGTGGTGTTATTGTGACGGATGGACGGAGTGACAGACATGTTTATACAGGCTACATGTTCTCTGCATAGACGGTTTAACAGCTGAAGACTGGCTGTCTGTCCCTTCAACCAGCTCCTACTTCCTCTCTCCTAGAGAGATACGAGAAAAAGGGGACTGTGTGCAGAACAGGAAGTCTTCTTTATTTCTTACTCCCAAGAAGCTCAAGAGAGAGGGAGGGGAGACTGATAGAGAGAAACAAAGTTAGAGATAAACAGATGCATCCAGAAGGAATCACCCAACAGGAACGAAACTTGGGGGGTAGGTTTCACATCCTGAGACATACGAATGTATCCGAGTTTCATGCTTGGCCACATGAAAGCAAGGACAGGTCTTGTGACTGTATCTAACTGACTGTATAAGGTTGTCCTGTTGAGCATGTTTCCATTCTGACTCGTGCTGTTGTGTTAGTAGCGTCCTTTGCAAGCAAAGTATGCCTCAGAGAAGAGTTCAAAATCAAAATCAGTTCAAGCAGTTGGAAGAGTTCTCCAGGTGTCACTGACGGTTTGTCTGACATGAGCGGACTGACCCAAGAGCCACAATTTCAGACATTTATCGAGCAGTAAGGTCCTCTGAGTCATCATTTTAGTGCCAGATCTCTTGGCAGACGACTGACTGTTACGACGACTGTCCTTAACAACACATCAACGTAGCCAAAGACTGCAATAGTGCCGTGCGAGACAATCCTGGAATGATTCAGAATGGCAGCAGGTCTTCAGTACAGAGTCCCGCTTTTGTCTTTGTAGAGATGACCAGCAAATCTGTTTGTGGAGGCACCGTGGTCAGCACGGTGTTGTTATGTGCCATATGTCCAGAAGGCCTGGTGTCACTCCACCTCCACTTCTACCACAAAATCTGCAGGAACTGTGTGAGAATACTTAAGCTGCATGTGATGGATTATCCTAGGACACCATTAGAAACCTCTACCACTCCATGCACAGACATTTGGCATGTTGCATTAGTGTCCTGAAATGTGTAACATGCGTAACTCTTTGGTAGGCATCAATAAACCGCCGCCCTCTGCAGAGTCCATGCAGGTACCATCAGGAGGCCCAGAGCAAGGCTACAAAGTCCATTCATTCAACTTTCGCCTAAAAAAAAAAATCAAAAATTGCTGTCTATTGGAGAGGGATGAAGTGTAAAACTAGACAGATGAAATGGATGGAAAAAGACTCTGGTTCCCTTCCTTTGGGCTCTTGGTTCCATCAGTGATGGAAATCATAGGTCTAATGATTGAAAGCAAACATGTTCCAAGCATCTGAGCTGGGCAGGTGAAGTGTGTGGAGGGGCGGACATTGTGCCTGTGGTAATAGAGATATGTTGAGATCGATTGGTGGGGCGGTATAGAGGTGAGGCCCATTTTGCTCGTTCAATGAGAGCGGCAGTGACACAGGCTCCTGCGAGCTCTGCTCTCCTCCTTTATTCCCACCCACCAGCGGCCATTCGACTCACAGGAAATGATAAATGAGCTACTCTATGAGCATGTGCCGCCGCGCCCCCTACTTATGTAGTAATTATAGCAGCTCCTGCGCCGAAAAGACCCGCTTTTCTCACGTGGCCCGCCAGTGATTGGAGTCCTAAGGCACATGTGGGGGCGAGATAAAGGCCGTTCGTCACATGGAACGGCTCGCAGCAAGCAGGCATCAGAGTGCAGATTGCAGCAGGCTGGAACAGGGCTTTAGAAGCTGCCTCTGACTCACTCCACTCCTACCCGCTCCTACCCGCTCCACTGATGAATGAGCCATGAAACTCTGCGCATTAGCCCATCCTCTTAGTTCACGAGCTGCACTCATAGCACTGACTCACAACACAGCCATTAAAACAGCACCCTGTTCTGCATTCTTTTACATTTCTGGTCCTTGTTACTGAGGTTCAGGCTAGTGTGCAGACCTGTGATAAAAAGGCAATCGGCTTGCTTCAGTGTGCATAGAGGACATTAGTACTCTCCTGCTGAAGCATGAATTGCTGAGCTTATTGACTTTACTAACACTCTACTACCGTTATCATGGACTGTTATTGGCACCACTACGGACCCCTCAAATGGATCTGACAGTGGTCAGCTGTGACCAATCTACATTCAATAATGCCTGCCTAAATTTTGATTTCTGGCATATCCCAGTTGTTTCCAGATAGATTTTTTACATCTTAGTCTGGATGTTCTGGCCACTCAAATCAGATTTCAGATCAGCTTTTCCAGCACTCACAATCCAACAAACCATTAAGTTAAATCCAGAGCAATGGAAGTGCTGGTGTAGTTACTGCATCATCATAACAACCCATACGGATTGGTTGGTGATGTCTGGACACTTTCAAATACCAGTGTGGAATACCAGTCATCTCAATACATATGATGCCAGAAACAAAGCATGGACACAGCCTCGGTCATGGTCAATACAACATTACACAGCTGAAAACATTTTATAAAGCTCAGATCAGGAGTACACAGACTTTTTTCTTGTTGTAATGTAGTGTTTAATGTGGTCCAAGGCCAGAAAGACAAAACGGCTAGCTAATAACTCAGTAGCTGTAAATTTTTCACACATTAGCAGTATACGTGGAGAAACTGCCTCCTTCCGATGCTTCAATAGTTTCTTGACATGCAAGGCAAACTGCCTTGGCTTTAAATCCAGTACAAAGAAATTCCTCATAGCCGGGTCTTTTTAAATCTCATTCATGTACCACCATCTGCAATGCTCTCTTGGCATCTGAATTGCGGTTAATCATGCCATCCATTTTTCCCCGGTTATTTTAATAACAGCATGTTGTAGTTACACTATGTGATTTAGTGTCCTATGTGCTCCATGCTTACTACATGCGCTTCAGGTAACATATTCTCTCATTTCTCTTCTTTTCTCACTTAAACATTCTGCACATGCTCTTTTCTGAGTGGCCGTGTTCAGAACATCTTATGGTCAGCGCACAACAATTCAGTTTCACTCTAAAACGCTTTTAATTATATTCAATCAGTTTCATCATCAGTTAAATAAACTATAAGTAAATATACTGTGATATCAAAGACTGGGAGCTGGATTTAAGGTTAAATGCCAATGTTCTGTTGTATGTTTATGCTCCTACAAAACACAAGTGCCTCACCAGAGCACTGGTAATAGATCAGATAGCAGAATCAGCTGTGGGAGAGAAACAGTGCATCATTATTAGAGATTTTATTTTCCCAGTACTTTGGCACAGCCAATTGAGTAAGTTGTGTGATAATTGCAACTCACCTTTTCTCCCTTTCACAAGATTAGAGTTAGGGGTTTTTTGTCTGTATGTCTCTGTGTGTGTTTCTGGTGCTTGGTGGATGTGTCTTCCAGCAGTGAAGTTGAACTTAAAAGTTTGCATGTGAGTTAATAGAAAGTAGTCGAAACAAATGTCGCTTTATTTGAAACATTGGAAAGAGCTTCACTTAACTAGGGCAGATAGCTATAGCATGTGGAGAGTATAAAGACACAGGGATAAAAGAGAGGGAACTTTTTAATAATTAGACTGCACTAAAGCAAGAGAAGAACACCATTAGCCCATGCACAGATCCATGCACTAGCTGTTGTCTCACTGCATTAAAATAATGAGTTATTTTGGAAGGCTTGTTCGGCCTGTAATTGGGTCAATGGGTCCTTAAGAATTGGAGAGGAAAATGAGGGGAAATTGAGAGGAGAGGAGGAGAGCTAAGCTTTGTCTTTAATGCTAGCGTGAACACTTCACTTTAGCTATTTCTGCCTCTGCTGAAAGCTGTTGGTCATGGTGAGGCACGTTCAGTAAATAGCAGAAGTGTCTGATGATGCTAAAGAGATGCTTAATGTATTAATTAAGATATGAATATGTATGTATTATGCATGTAATATACACAGACTAGCCATTTTATTAGCTTAATGGTCTCATTTCATCAGCTCCTCTTACAATATAGGTGCATTTTAGAGTTCTACATGTGTATACAGCAATAGGGGTGGAGGTGGAGGGCCACTGGGCTTTCTGGACATGTGACAAAATGACCTACTGCCTGAGTCACTCCATGATAGCCTGGCACGACCCCATTGCAGTCTTTGGCGATGTTGACGTGATGTTAAGGGCAATCATTGTAATGGTCTGCATGCATACATCCAAGTTTTATTCCTGTCAGTTGTTTCCTTCTGGGTGCCATGATTTATGCACGTCATGTTGTATTTTAGACATATAATTTACCAAACTAAAATATATTTTATTTTATTTTTATTAAAAAAATATCAATGCTTATAGGTTAGTTATGTTAGACAGAATTGGTCCTGAAACTCTTTCTGTACTTTAGGATGAGGTATCCTTACCAATAGCGGACTTGGGGAAAAAGTAGCATTGGAGCCACTAAAGCCACTGCCAGTGCAGCCACTATCAGTAGTTTAATAACCAACAAAGATGCAAATATTTGTGTTATGGCATGCAGCGTGTTGTATCCCACAGGGCATTTTTACATTGCACATAAAATAAATGAATGATCATCGTGTCGGCAACTGCCTTTCAAAATCTGCTATCATACGGAGAGTAAGCTACTGTGATTTTAGCCCCCCAGTGTCTAACATGATACCTGATAGCATCGGAAAGCTGCAGATGCTGTTTGTGGCTGTAGGCGTACTAGCATATTCTTTATGCTTATGTTTGTTCCCCGCTGGTGCTTTCATGATTAGCAGCAGAGGACGGAGGCATTTAGATGAAGCCTTGGTGAGGCTTGATTATCAACCAGTAGAACGATAAATCTGCCGTCAGTGATAGCAGCATGCCCAGGCAGAGAGATTACAGAGGTTGGTAATATTACTTTGGCTTTTTTTCCCTCCCAAACAGTCATTTTGGATGTTCTGGGTCTGGCAGTTAATAAAGCACACAGCTGCAATTAGTCTATTTTATCCTACAGAAGGATTAAATAGTGCTTTTGCGTGGCTTTATGCCATGCTCGTGTCAGAGAGTTAGGTCTATAAACATGCTGGGTGGGGGTGGAAGCTGCGCTTATTAATTCACTTGCTGTCTCCTTAGATATATTTGAGTACAGTCATTATTACATACATACATTACTGTCATTTTCTTTCTTTTTTTGATGGATTGGGATTCAGGGAGGCTTGTATTTCTTTGTTAATAGGCAGGTCCATCTGACTAGGTTGTGCTTGTCTGCGTGATCAGTCTTTGTACTCGTCAATCTATCCCTCTTGTGAACTAGGTTGTAGCATGAAATGCTTTCCTGAAAAGGAAGGGAGATCACCACTGTTCTCGTGCACTACTGTGCTGCTCCGTGGACCACACAGGCACAGAGAATAAAGACACTCTGAGACACTAAGCTCCAGGCATTCTGTAGCCTTTACCTTTTGAAAAGTCTAGAGGTTTAAAGGTTTCTGGAGTTCAGCCCTGACCCAGTGTACCTCTTATTCAAACCTCTGTGTTCTACTTGCTGCACTAACGTCATCCAGTCATACTGTCGTCGTCTGATAAAGTAAACACTACTTAGGCTGTACTTTCCTGGGGAGACCTTTCTTCCTCATGTAAGGCTATTACATAAAAGAGGGAAGATTGCTGTGCCTTCCTGCATTCAGAGTTTGGCCAGTGTGAAATGTATGAAAATGTAGTGATGGCTGAATGCTGAATATTCTTTGCTAACTATACTCATCATCAAAAGAATAGTTGCATAAGTGTTTGCACCCAGAGGGGAGCAACAGACGGGAATGAAATCTGGTGGGTAGGTTAGGCGTTTTGAGACATGCAAATGATTCAGGTTTTACACTTGGCTGTGCATGTGATCTAGGCAAGGACGGGCCTTATCGCTGTACATGACTGACCCAACAGCCATGATTGCTGACATTCAGCGAGCAGTGATGCCCTCAAGAGCCATCCTGTTAGTGCCAGCACCATTGCTAGACGGCTGCTCGACGCAGGACTGCATGCACACAGACTGTTATGACTGCTTTTAACATGTCGCCAAAGACTGCAGTGGTGCCGTAACAGAGTCACTCAAAATGGCAGCAGGTCATCTTCAATGATAAGTCCTGCTTTTGTCCTGATGGAGACAATCAACCAATCCATGTGTAGAGGCACCCTGGTGAGCGCCAAGATCAATAGCTTCTTGTTAGGCCTCCCAGATAGATTTGGTGTCAGTCCAGCTCCATCCCTACTGTAAAATCTGTGGGAGCTGTGTGAGAACATTCAAGCTGCATTGGATGGATTATCACAGGACACCATTAGGAAACCTCTACAACTCCATTCCATTAGCAAACACGGCAGCCTGTCACCATACTGAGAGACACCACTTCTGTTTGTGTAACTCAATAGATATTGGCCATATCAGTCCAAATGTAACATCATTTGTTGTTCTTGGTAACCTCTATCTTCCTTCCCAATAGCACTGCAATCTGAACTTTTCTTTTTGTGGAGTTACTGTTTTGACGATGAGTGTATATTCAGTAGGGAATTCCGTTACAGTGCAGAAGTAACTCATTTAGATTACATCTAGAAAACCTGTAGATAAGGCACATGAATACAAGTACACAGGTCAGCAGTTTAATGAAGTTACAAAACTATCAACAATACTTTGGCTCTTATTGCCTGATTCTGCTGCTCCTATAATCCCACTGCTGTCTCATAAACTAAGCAAACAATTGGTCATATACCAACAACAAGTCTTGCAAATCTGTCTATAAAGTTTGCAGCTAAGTGATTTTCAATTAATGACATGCTAATAACTTTTGACACACATGCATTAGTCTTAATACAATGCGAGTGCTAAGGTTATCCTATCACCTTGTTTTAAAGAACTTCACTGTCTTCCTCTTTTAGAACAGACTTCTGCTCTCGTCTATAAAACTCTGAATGATCTAGCACCAGAATCTGTTGTGAGTAGAGCATGGATAGGTTAATTATCATGGTCTCCAAATGCTTCGTAAGCTGTGCCGGGGTGGGACATATCTGAAACTGAAGAGGACAGTTGGTCTTCAGGAACAGGTAAAACCTGTGAGGCAAATGGTTCATTAAGATCATTGCTGGCCAAGCGTGTGCTTCATATAGATCTGATTCCTGATTGCTGTTTAAAAGTCATCCAATCATTATATCCTACAATTTGCCAATTAAATCTGTGCCAGTAATCCATGTATGAGTCTGCTTGGTATTTGAGGGTGGCCCATGTACATGTTGACCCCATATAGTTTAGTCCTCTCTATAAGCAGCACTTCTGTCTGCTCCCTTCTGCTCTTTGGTCGTGCTGAGACACACTCTGAATTAGTATGGAGCTGGGAGTGATGTGGGAGGCAGGAGGGAAGCATCTGCGCTGTCTGCGGTCATCTGGGCTCTTAACATCAGGCACTGAAACAGCAGGCATCTGTCATCCTCCCCCGCTGTGCCAGCCGGATGGCTGGTGCCCAGGAGAGAAAGAGAGAAAAAACGAAGTTTAAAAGGCAGTCGGTAGTCATTGACAATGTAGCAGCTACAATGTTAATTCTGTGACCCAATGCTTTTTATCTTCTTTTGTGTGATCCTGCCCTTTTTTTTAAAAACCTGTGGTCATCACTTTGTATGCTAACACAGACATCTATCCTCTAAAGGCCATGGCACACTGACCCAGTGTTCCCCTACAAACACCAACGCTGTAATGCTGGCAGCTGACCTTTTACTGCATCAGAATAAGAGCTGACAAGACAAACCAACCAAATATATGTAGCTGGGAACCGTTTAGCAGAGTGTGAACAGGGGAGGACGTTCTTAGGAACAGCTGACCTAATCATGCACCATAAACATATTTATTATGCTTAAAGAAAGTGTTGTGAGATGTTCACGATTTACCAAATCAGCATAGACATTGTAGTGCAACACTCTTTGATTTTTTTCAACATTCTTACAGTTAGGGTTAAATGAATTATAGTAAATGTTGGGGTTTTCTGTTTTCTTTTGCAAGTCACATACACATCTAGCTTTGGTGATATGCTCTGCTGTTTGTTTTAGCTTAAATGGAAAAGCAGTTTAGTCTGTTTAGCCCTTTTTACTTATATTTTATTATCGTTTTTTTTTTAATCATGCACATTTTTAGAAAAGGCTAGTCTTAATGTTTTTGGCCAACATGCACAATTTCAGCTTTAGCAGAATCACAAGAGGCTGAGAACTTTTTTGGGAAATAAATAAAATTATTACGAAATGAAATATACTATACAGTTGCTAACGGGGTGGAGCTTTTATGATATAAATAATGTATGTGCAACATTTTGGCCAATTGCTAACCATAGGAGAGTTGTAGGTGTTATCATTTTGTCTGTGCTATCACATGAAACAACTGTGTCTCTGAGCAACTGCTTAGCTAATCAAGTTTGAATATTGCAATTTGCAATATATGCACATTTTTATTTGTTTGTCAGTTCTCCACAAACTGGCTTTTTAAACTAGTCCTATGACCTTTTTTTTAAACAGTTACAATCAATTGTAAGCGACTTTGGGTTTGTGAAAAGTGCTATACAATAATAAAGTATTATTATTATTATTAATATTTAAATACACAGAGCATGGATGGGTCAGCTACACTGACTGCATACGAACCCATAGTTTAAGTTTACCTTTTTGTTCTCATAATTTCATTGTATTAGTCAAAACTATAAAAGCACCATCTCCAGCATGTACCGTTGATTTCACTGTTTTTACCCCACACAGCCACAGGGACCTGAAGCCTGAGAATCTACTGCTGGATGAAAAGAACAACATTAGGATAGCAGACTTCGGGATGGCCTCTCTGCAGGTGGGGGACAGCCTCTTGGAGACCAGCTGTGGGTGAGTGGGTGCTCAATGCAAACAGGTTCAACACCAAAAGTCATTTACATATGTTCTTGGTAATCTGATCAGCACAATGCTTTGTTAATGCTGCAAATCTATGAAAAGTTATAAACATATAACCTTGTGTAATATGCTTGCTTTAATATAGGGTGCATGCTTGTGCACATTCTCTTTCCCCTCTCCTCTCATTTCCTGCTGTCTCTCACATTTTTGCACTCTCTCATGTGCTGAAATTGACAGAAAGCGAGCCGCCTCTATCATTACTCGCTGTGAGCTGAGGGCCGCAGTTGGGTGGAGGCTTTGCTTGCTCAGGAGCGGAAGCGGACCTTTAAATGAAATTAGCTGTTATGAAAGCAGCATGGCCTCTCCTCCTCCCTATAGGTTTGCTCTAATGAGGTCAGCAGTGTATGGAGGGAGAAAGACAGCTGCTTTAGATCCTGCACACACACCAGCTCCTTCTCCCTCTCTCATCTCTTTCCTTTTTGAAGGGCTCTAGAGAAGAAACAGTGGTTTTGGATCAGAGCTGGCACACTCATGAATACCTCTGTGTATCACTGATGAAAGTCAACCCTACAAACACACTGCTCAGTATAAGAAAGAGCTGGATTTTAGACAGATGCTGTTGATGTCATGTAACTGGGGCTGTAAATAATCAGATGATTGATCAACTAATCAGAAGATTGTTTTTGTTTCAGTGAGCAATAAGAATAGAGTGACACATGACATGTTCAAAATGAGCAGTAGACTATTGATAGTTTGAAAACATAAAATTAAAGAGGTAAAAAGGGAAACTTATTAAAGGGTCCGAAAAGACAACAAAAAAGTAAAAACATCTTTACTGTATTTTTAAGTGTGTTTGTTCCAACACATGATCTACAGCTGTATGCAGATGTTCGGGTGCCCAGTAAATTGCTGCTGCTTTTGGATAATCCAACTTCCTATTGGAAATAATAGTTGTTTTTTCTAACTTTAAAATTAACAAAATATGTAATTAGACTGGGAATGTTTTATATCAGATTCATCAAGTTTTCTGTATTAATCTTTACTCTGTTTCTGTCTGGTATGAACATCTGGCATCTTTGTCATTTTTATGACTGCATATTTTACAAATTTTAGACTTAACATCACATCTTTTTTATCCGTAGGCAAAAATTCTCTCCCATCCATGAAATGATTTGTTTTCCAACATGTAGCCTAAAGTTTCCTTTAATAGTCTAGATACTAGTCACTTCCTACTAACCGTGGTGGTAAAAACATGTTTGGATTTAGGTATGTCTCTTCATTTTGTTTGTGAATCATTGGATGAAAATGCTACCTCTGTTCTGTGCACTGTGAGTGTTGTGGGTGGTGCTTTCTTGAGTTTGCTCTCCCTTTGCTGCTACCATCATTCAAAGTTCTGTTTGAGCCACAAACTATTTCTTCTTATGATGCAATCAAATGACAGAAACTGCATTGCATTGCCCCCCAATATATACATTATAGGGCACTTTTTAAAACGGTAAACAGCTTGAACACAGCTAATACACATCAACGCTTCAATAGCTCTACTGAAAACCTAGTCAAACCTAGCTCTACTTTCCCCTTGTCAAATTAAGTTGCAGTACTGAAAGCATGAGGTTTTCTTAGTGATGTGCAGCTGTGAGAAATTCTTGAGAGCTATTCTCTAACTAAGTAGCAGTTGAGAGGAAAGGGGGCTATGAACTCTGGGTGTGTTTACAGGTTTTAGCAATAAGGATATAAACACACATTAGGTTGCACTTTACTGAGAAAAGGGTTAGGTAATGTTTTCCATTCTTCGAAGATTATTAAATGAGAAGATGATTGTTGCCACACAAGCGGAGAAAAAAAGACCCATAGGGACACTGTAAGCTCCACACGGTCTGTAGCTTTTATCATTTTAAAAGTTTGAAGGTTTAAAGGTTTCCTGAGTTCAGCCCTGACCCAGTGTACCTTTTATGAGCACCTCTATGTTCTATTTGCTGTACTAGCATCATCCAGTCATAATGTCTTGCCGCAGGTTATCATAAGGCAAGGATAAACAGGGGAAGTGGGTCATACTGCAGACCCTGGTACCGTGACTCAGAGGTGGAGATCAGGATGAATAGACATTTGCATCACCAAACATGAAAGTAGTTTAGAACGAAATTGTGCACTTGCGTTACTGATATTTTTGTCTTGTGCTCTCAGTATAGAGTTGTGGAACCTGCAGACATGACACAGACTAAATAAGGTTCAGGAGAAAAGGCTGATGTCATTATGTGAGTCATACAAAAGACCTATGTTATCTATTCAATTTGATGTAGCATGAATGACATCAACAGGGAGAGGCTAACGATAATGATAGCCTCAGTCATGACATCAACAGGGGATACTAGCACTACTGACAAGCCCCCATTACATCATTGCAAAGATAATGATAGTGACTAACCTTCAGCACATCAGTGCTAAGATGTAAGCGCTAAAACCCTTATCTCCAGAAATAAGCAAACATTGCTCATGCTACCCTCTGTGTTAAAGCACTAAGTTAATAGTTCCCATTAGTCTCGATTTACATTTATTTGTTGCAGCATGTTGCAGATGCTAGCACCAATGACAAACCCTCAGTACATGGACACAGAGATTCTAGCACTGATGACATCAACAGAGAAGTGCTAATGCTGACAAACCCTGTTAACATCAATACAGAGACGTCAACACTAACAAACCCTCATGAGATCAACACAGAGATACTAGTGCTAATGACAACCTCAGTACTCAGGAGGTAGTGCTAACCTTTATCTCATCAACGCAAAGATGGTAGTGCTAATGACAAACATTCAGTACAGAGAAGGTAGTGCTAACCTTCATCTCATCAACACAGAGATGGTAGTGCTAATGACAACCTCAGTACAAAGATGATAGTGCTAACCTTCATCTCATCAACACAGAGATGGTAGTGCTAATGACAAACCCTCAGTACAGAGAAGGTAGTGCTAACCTTCATCTCATCAACACAGAGATGGTAGTGCTAATGACAAACCCTCAGTACAGAGAAGGTAGTGCTAACCTTCATCTCATCAACACAGAGATGGTAGTGCTAATGACAAACCCTCAGTACAGAGAAGGCAGTGCTAACCTTCATCTCATCAACACAGAGATGGTAGTGCTAATGACAAACCCTCAGTACAGAGAAGGTAGTGCTAACCTTCATCTCATCAACACAGAGATGGTAGTGCTAATGACAAACCCTCAGTAACCCAAAGATCATAGTGCTAACCTTCATCTCATCAACACAGAGATGGTAGTGCTAATGACAAACCCTCAGTAACCCAAAGATCATAGTGCTAACCTAGATCCCATCAGCACAAAGGTGGTACTGCTAATGAAAAACTCTCATCACATCATCAGAGATGGCAGAGCTATTAACAAACCCTCCTCATCACATCAACACAAAGACAGTAGCGCTAATGATAAACTCTCAACACATCAACATAAAGATGGTGCTAATGACATCCATTAACACAGAGATGCTAGCACCAATGACAAACTCTCATCACTTTGATAGAGAGATGCTGGTGCTAATGACAAACCCTCTTAACATCAGCACAGAGATGCTGGTGCTGAAAAACCTTCACCATGTAAACATAGATATGCTAACTCTAGCAATAAAACATCCTGATGATAAATGCTTGTGATGTCAAATCAAAGACAGTGGAATCTAAGGACAAATCTTTAAGACAACTTGGAGATACTTACACTAAAGATAAACCATAAAAACAAGCTGATTACTGAGCAGTCATCGATTGGTGCTGTACTGAAATACTGTTTCAGATCGGGTCTTAATCATTTCTATAAAGATCAATTGATTTTTATGTTTTTGGCCCATTATTTCTTCGTCTCAAACTGGGAATCCAAGATGTTATTGATGTCATCATGCCATTGCGTTTTGGTTAATGAAGCTCTACAGGGGTTCTTGATAGACCTCACCTGTCTAGAGAGAAGCCTCTTCCAGAGCAATGATGACAGCTGTTAATTAACTACATTCATCTCTGACATCTGCGCTACAGGTGGGTCTAAAAGCTAAGGTGTTTGCTGTAGGTGTTCTGCTTGCCCTTGAGATTGATTGACAACACTTGGTTAATGGCTCCTTAGGGTGCAGGAGGGGAATTAGCTTCTCTGATTGTAACTGAGGCCTATTTTTGGGCCTCAAAAATAGAGGTGTCTTATTTTCACTCGCTCAGCAGTATATGAAGTGTATGTTTTGACAGCAAAGCTATAGGATTCTCTTAGTCAATACTGCTGAGAGTAACAGGGGATTTCTGTTTTCAAATACTGTATAAAACAACACACACCCAAACCTTAGTAATGACACATAAGTCAAAACCCCCAAGTACTCCTTTTAGTCTTTTGTGGTCCCTTAAATTGGCTTCCTTACTTTTGTCTCGTGTTTTTGCGGTTATTGTTGCTGTTGTTATTGTCGTTGTTGATGGCTGCTGTGTAAATGAAAGAGGAAATGAGCTCTAGCGAATAGCTTGGAGAGGATTAATGCGCTGACACTCTTCCCCATGGGGGTTCCCTCAAAAAGCCCATTCATTCTTTTAATGGCCCTCTATTTATCTCGCATTCTCTCTCATATCCGGCAGAAAGTTTTGCTCTCCAAAAATCCCGGTTCCGTATTTAATATCTCAGAGTTGCTCATTTGAGGGGAAGGAGCTGAGCAAGGGTTTGATTTGTCCCATCCAACAAATGGCACTTTAATCAAAGCCATTATGGCCAAAAGGGGTAGTTTCAGTGGCGGCCTGTCAAAAAAGGCAATATGTTTGAGATTCACAACAATACAAATAAGAGGAATACTGAGGCCTTAGATTTCAGGGTTGGAAAATGACTAGTTGGATGGGTTTTGATAACTTGATATGCATTACAGTGCCTCTTTGTTTCTAGTCACTGGAAATGAAGTGAGAGCCTTTTCTGATCTGAGTGAAATGGGTCTGCTGGGCTTCTGCACACCGATTTCACTTTTAAGATAATCCTTTCTGTTTCTCGTGGAGTTTTCCCTTGCTTTTTTGGCTTTGCCTTTCTGGCTAGCTATAGTTAATGTTGGTTCTACTTGTATAATGAGGAACATCATTTACAAACAGTACACTTATATTAGCATAGCCTTTGCTTGTGGAGCCAGCGTGTGAAGTTGTTGCGGGTGTCAAGCCAGTGCATTTGTTATTGTGAACCTTGACAGCTCGCATGTTATCGTGTTTCTCCCCTGACAGTATTGTGTCTAACGAAAGCCCCTTGTTCACGCACAGTTGAAGGGATCTGATCAGTACACCAGCAGCACACTGCAGAGGAGGATTATTCACGACAGATAAATGATCGGGGAGCATGGCAGCACATAATAAAGGAATTACCGGGACATTTGTTAGGCTCTGGGTTGTCTGCAGCCTCCTCCACACACCCCCAACTAGCAGCTGTTTTATGAAAAACTGTCATATATACAGTATGAGCACAATTAGTATGTGGCCTTTTTTCCCCCTTGAGAGTCTGATAACTAGAAGCGACTCATGTTCTCCTCTTTTCTCTACAGGTCACCTCACTACGCCTGTCCTGAGGTCATCCGGGTGAGTGTGTACTGACAGAGCGCTCGCTAATGACATTATATATATATGTCTTTTTAATAAGTTGAATGTAACCTCTATTTTTTTGTACTCTGTCTCTTTTTTCTCTCAGGGGGAGAAATATGATGGGAGGAAAGCAGACGTATGGAGCTGTGGGGTCATTCTGTTTGCTCTCTTGGTGGTGAGTGCTGGCTAGTTTTTAGTATCCACTAGTGTAGCAGAACATGCACATATTCATGTCATTCTTTTTCTCGTGGCCATGCTCTACAATCACTGATGAAATGAATATTAAGCTAGCTGGCAGGTACCCATTACATTATGGTAGTGTGAGAATGAGCTGAACTCATTATTGTCATTATTCGAATATATGAAATTATGATGATAACAGGAACACACACTGGAGCGGTCATGTTCCATTGTAGCAAATCAGTTTGAAAATCCATTATATAATATTGTTGTCTCACTATTTTATGATCATTTTATGACCAACACACCATTTTAAATGAGTTTCACACTTCATGCGTGTTAGTGAATACAATATGTGTGTTAGTGAATACAATATGTGTGTTAGTGAATACAATATGTGTTTTAGTGAATATAATATGTTAGTGAATACAATATGTGTTAGTGAATATGATATGCATGTTAGTGAATACAATATGTGTGTTAGTGAGTATATGTGTGTTAGTGAATATAATGTGTGTTAGTGAATGTAATGTGTGTTAGTGAATACAATATGTGTATTAGTGAATACAATATGTGTGTTAGTGAATACAATGTGTGTTAGTAAATACAATATGTGTGTTAGTGAATACAATATGTGTGTTAGTGAATACAATATGTGTGTTAGTGAATATAATGTGTTAGTGAATATAATGTGTTAGTGAATACAATATGTGTTAGTGAATACAATATGTGTTAGTGAATACAATGTGTGTTAGTGAATATGATATGCGTGTTAGTGAATACAATATGTGTGTTAGTGAATATAATATGTGTGTTAGTGAATATAATGTGTGTTAGTGAATACAATATGTGTGTTAGTGAATACAATATGTGTGTTAGTGAATACAATATGTGTGTTAGTGAATACAATATGTGTGTTAGTGAATATAATGTGTGTTAGTGAATACAATATGTGTGTTAGTGAATATAATATGTGTGTTAGTGAATACAATGTGTGTTAGTGAATACAATATGTGTGTTAGTGAATACATGTGTGTTAGTGAATACAATATAAGTCCCAAAGAAAGGAAGGCTAGTTCCATAACTGGTTTTAAGCCAAGGCGGACTTACTCCAGGAAAGATTCCATGTCAAGATTCTGATAAAGGTTTTAAGTCACGACAAACTAGTTCCAGGTGAAGTTCCATGTCAAGACAGGTTTATCCTGATACAGGTTCCAATTCAAGACAAACTAGTCTCAGGCCAAGAGATGTGTCACGACAGGTTACTGAGTCAAGTTCAATGTCAGCCCCGAGTCCTGAATTTTGAAGTCCTTTTCATTTCTTGCTTGTTCTAATTAATTGATATTTTTTGGTACATGGTTTACTATGACAGACACAGAGGGTTACACATGAAAAATCTTAAGAAAAAAAAAAAAATAACTGTAGTTTATAATTTGTTCAGCCTTGCACACATGCCTATACCAGTAAATTCATCTGGCCTGTATGACTTATTTTGTAATTCTAAGCATTTAGTCCATTACTGTGGATGTTGTTTTCTTATTACTGTTGATAAAGATAAGCCCCCCACTTGGAAAACACTAGCTGCAATAGTAGCTGCTTCAGGACAAAGTGCTGAGAGCATTCTAAATTAATGACTTTGTCCATATTTCATATACCACTGTACTACTAGTACAAGGACAAATATCTCCTGTCTAATTTAGCAGTAGATCTTCCTTATTTCTGTTCTCTTGTCCTCTCTTCTCCCCTCTCCTAGAGAGTTGTATGTACTGTAGTGGTGTAAATGTAGTAGTGTTTGTTGGAATGCACAGTTTTGAAGGTGTAAACTCCTAAATAAATAGTGCAGATATATTTTGTTGGCACTGTAATTTAAAGGAGAATTGAGAAAATCCTACCGGACTCTGCCAGAGGGAGCGGAGTCTGCATGCTCTCCCTAGCTTGTCTGTTTACTGTTTTCATTTGATTTTATCTATTCCTGTTTTCTATTCCTGTTATTTCCATCTTCCTTAGCCTCTACCAAAGTTGTTTTCTGCAAAGAAATTGCTCTGTTTTTATCAGAGCAGAACAGTGAGGGAAAGAGTATGCCAGAAGCCACGCACGTAGCCTAGCCCCTCAGCCCAGTTGGTTAAAACACTATTTGTTTGATTCTGTTTGACGGCTTCTCTCCCCTGTAGTTAGGCTGTCTTCTGATCATCAGTTATATGAGCCTGGCTTAGCCACGGAGCAGCCATTCATCAAACACACACGTCTGTAGGGTGTCAGTGCCGCTGATGAACCACTCAGTTAACAAGAGAGGTGCCAGGCACAGCTAATTGTGCAAAAAGTTGCTTCTGCTCTATTTCTTACTTGTTTTTTTTTTTGTTTTTTTTTTCCTCATCCAGCACTCTAATTGATCTCTGAATACTCCACACTGGCCTAAATTTAACTTTTCTCTTGTTCCTCGTTTGTGCTCATTTCTCCAGGGAGCCCTGCCGTTTGATGACGATAATTTACGAAACTTGTTAGAAAAAGTGAAGCTGGGAGTGTTTCACATGCCGCACTTCATTCCGCCAGACTGCCAGAACCTTCTACGAGGGATGATAGAGGTGGACGCTAGCAAACGACTAACGGTTAGCCCTTTCTTCTTCTATTTCATCCCTTGGTCTCAGTAAAAACCATGTCTCCAGTAGCGTTGAGCGTACTGAGCTTAAGACTATCTACACTGTTTGTGCCTTGTCGAACAAAAATGCACCTGCACACCTTTCTATAACATATGGAAAAAGGATGCAGATATGTGTAGGTAAGCTCCCTGGCAAAACTTGTCACCTTGCATGTTTACGGTGGTAGTAAGTTCAGGCTCCTGCAGATGCTGTGGTACCAGGATAATGGGGCTATAAATACCTGCAGGGTGTGTGACAGAGTTTATAGATTGAGAAGAGGTGGTACAGCGCAGTGGATGTCTCATTCCATATGTGGATATGGCTCACAAAGCAGATGTTAATAGATGGCTAAAAGGGAGTGGTTGCTTTTGGACGTACTGTGAAGGAAGTAGCTGAATTTGCAGGTGTCTGGAAGAGTAGGGTTATACAGGTTAACCAGCATTGGCACAAATACCTGTCTATAGGAGATTCTCCTCAGAATTGTGCAGGGAAGGCATCCATCAAATCTGGCACAACTGTGCCATACTTTGATGCAAGAGTGGCTGAACATTGATTTGGCCTACATCCAGAAACTTGTCCAGTTCATGTTAAATTGAATTGCAGCTGTTATTGGTATGGAGGTGTAACATGCTATTATGTATGCTTCAGTCACCGGTGTCATTTTTTGTCCAGTGAGCTTATGAGTTTGGTTTCCTTATGTAAACATAATCAAGCCTCTGTTTCTGCAGTGCAATGAAAGAACTTGCTTGCAAAGATGGTACAGTTGCACCATGTCTAGTTTAAAACAGCTCATTACCCACTGTAGAGTATTCATTGCCCTGTATGTCATATTGTTGCTGTGTTATCATGAGGGTGTAATGAGAGATTATATAATAAATTAGACGTGTCTCAGCACTACTCAGCCTACACTGGTCTGAAGTTAGTAACGTTCTAAAAATTCTTATGAATCCAGGATGTACTTCCGTTTTTCCATGCTGGGTCTGATTCTGTCTCCCACTCAACATTTCTGTTGGATATGGCGAGCAACCTTGACATTGTGACTTTGGAATAGGTGCAGATAATGATACGGGGCTTGAGAGAGAAGGAGAGGGACGGCACGTCTGGAAATATAAATAATAAATCTTGTCTGACGGTTCAAAGGCAGACTAGTGCTCGTGGCTCTGCCCTTTGTTGTAGTGCTGGCTGCTCTGTTTGTGAAGCAGTGTGCATATTGAGATAGCAAGCTTAGCTGATCAGCGCACACACCTCCAGCTACACTGTGACCCTTTTGTCTCTCTGCGCTGGATTTGTGCACTAACGTTCTTCAATGAATGCTAATATCGCAGACGTGCGCGAGGCTATCTATCACTGTGTTGTGTGACCCTGCTCCACCCGGCCCCTCTGAGAAAGAGAGAGAGGCATAATGTGTGTTAAGATACTGCAGAGGGCCAGTGCGTGCTGGGCTCAGACATACAGGTCCAACAGCTCTGGATCTTTAAGCTTTCAAGGGCTTTCTGAAGGGGACTTGAAGGATATTCAGATTATAGAGGAACCTCAGCTGTAGGACTGCAACAAACACCACTATGCCACTGCCAACCAATGGGTTATACCCGTCACCACTGGGGTATTCTCACCACCAATCCCCCAAGTTATTAATCAGAGACTGAACTCCTAATGTGTCAACCAATCAGAGGCTCTCTTCCTGACTTCAAGCTGTGAGAGGCTGTGATCCTGACATGTCAACCAATCAGGGCCCATATTTCTGACTTGCCTACTGTTCAGAGGCTGTGTTCCTGACTAGTGGTCTAATCAGAGGCGGTGTTGCTTACTTGTTAATTAATTAGAGACAGAATTTCTAATTTGTCAACCAATCAGAGGCTATATTTCTGACTTGTCGAAATATGAGAAAACAGAGGCTGTTTTCTCGACATGTCCATGCTACCCTTCTGGACAAAACGACAATTAATACCCTAGCAAGCACGGTTATCAAGATGTATTTTTTTCACGTACATTGTCCCGTGATGTAAACTTCCACATACATATATATTGCAGTGTTCATGACTTGTCGAAAAATCAAAGACTGTCTACCTGACTTTTCGATTAATCAGCCCTGTATTCCTGATTTGTCAACCAATCAGAGGCTATGTTCCTGAGCTGTTGATGCTATGCCTGTAGCTAAGAAAAAGGTTTACAGATGGATGCTCTAATGCTTGCATCAGACTCTTTTCCCCACATTTTGTTTCCAATATAACTGAGTTGCTGCCTTAATTTATAAAAATCACTGGGAATTGCTGTGACCATCCAACATCTGACACCTGCACCAACTCTTGCGTTAACCTGGACCTATTCAGAGTACATTTACATTTTCTTGCCTGTTATAGTTTTTTAGTTTTAACTAACATGGCCTAATATGTGCATTTTTAAGTGCGTAATATTAAATTACCATATGTCGGTGCAGTTCCTTCAACTCTGAAATCAATTTGACAGTGACATAAAATAATGAGTAATAAATAAATAATGTAAGCCAATTATTAAGCTACACAAACATCACAGCTTCAAATTTACACAGCTCTCTCTCTCTCTCTCTCTCTCTCTCTCTTGTCTGTATCTCTTGTAGTCTCTCTCTCAGCTCAGCCACCTCCCTCCTGTACGCTCTCGCTCCGATCTGTAGTCTCATAAACTTGATGATATGTGTTGCTCTGGGAGGCCACGCAGTATAAGAGTGTGTACAGGTGTATATATATATATATATATATATATATATATATATATATATATACACACACACACACACACACACACACACACACACACATATACATATATATCTCTCTCTCTCTGTCTCTATGTCTCTCTCCTTCCTCTCTTTCTCTAAAAGTGTGTATTTCCTCACAGAATGTCAGTCTAGGACACAGTGTTGTGGAGTTCATATGAAATGCATGGCACTGCACTGAAAGCTACAGAGAGGACAGAGCCTGTGGTCATCCTCAGCAGTGTTACATCACGTTCAGTCCTGAAATCATTCCTGTTGCCTGGTACAGCGTGTCCCATGATACAGCAGCAGCATCATCTTCAACCCCTAACCGTCATGTCCATGCTACACATGTGTGTCACATTTATTTGTTATATTAGCTTCAGATCAGCACTTTATTCAAATTTGTGTTTCGATGTCAAACAATGACAAACCTATTAAAAATTCCTCCCCACAAAGCTGTACACACAATGTAATCCATGTTACTTTTATGCAGCATTGAAAAGGATTGTTTGGATTTATCAGTCCGCTGAAACCACAATTAACAGTTAAACTGTTATATAATATTGTATAAAATATTGGTAATTAATTACCTTAATTTATAATTGCTTACCTATTAAACTATTTATAAGGCCAGAAACACATTTCAGTAAATTCAGCATTTGCTAGACTTAAGCGTTTGCCATGTACTGCATTGATATTAGTGTATTCTTACCTTGTTGCCTCTAGCAAAGTAGTAGGTGTGTGCACACACACACACACACACACACATTTGTGAATAATACCAAAATTGACCCCTTTAGGTGCAGTTATGCAAATGATGATTGGCCATCTTCTGCGCTTTCATCTTTGAGCTCTAAATCATTTGTCACTGTAACACTGATTCATCTGTTCTCAGATTCAGAGTGATGGGAGTTCTCTCAGCCTGTGAATGCCCTCTCTGGAGTAACCTCTTCCTTCACACTGCTTTGAATGCTGTGATGATGTTGAAGATGTGAATCTCATCTTACTCTTTTTTTCCCTTTGCAGTTAGAACAGATCCAGAAGCACACGTGGTACATGTAAGTGCATCTCTTTAAGTGTGCTATGTATATGTGTGAGAGTGAGGGGTCTCTACTAATGCTAATACAACTCTGTGTAAGAGGGGTAGGGCTTGGGAAACCAAGATGGAAGTGTAGTGTGTGGGTGTGCGTGTTTGTGTGTGATTGCATGGGTGTGTGCGTGAGTGTATTAGATGAATGGTACAGCCTCCACATGTCACCAGCAAGGACAGGAATCTGCAGGCCCGGCGGGGTTTAGCTGTCTGCTTATATGCCCATGATCCTGCTGTGTGATTCCCCAGAGAAAGCGAGGGAAGGAGAGAGAGAGAAAGGAAGAGTCTAGTGGGCTAGTCTGACAGGCCCCCCTGTCTTAGATCCTCTCCGAGGTCAACGACACATTGAGCTGACTCTCCATGGACACCCCTATCACCTGCACTTTTGGGCAGAATGCTTATGCTTTCAGCTGCTACATCGCCCTGCCATGTTTCCCCACAGATGGTAACACCAAGTCTCAGACCCTCTTTACACCTGCTCATTTCCTGCAGCCTGTATCTGGACTGTGTTATAAATTATAATTGTCAAACTTTAATAGTAATAAATTATAATCGTCAAAATCTGTCTATTGCTAATCAAGTATATGATGGGTATTGGGTATTTTTTGTGCTATGTCATTATTGTCAGTTATATTATTGCTGTAGGTTTATATTGTGATGTCAGATGCAGCAAACACTCACTGCATCTCTCACTGATGGTAGGCACCAACACTGCAACACTACCCCACTAACCAGCTCCACAGCCTAGTATGGAAGCTAACAGTCCTAGTGCTGCTGACGCACAACTTATGGGACACCGTGCCTGCACATAGCCCTGCCTCCTGCTTGTCCACAGCCAAATGAGCTGGTAGCAGGATGCTACAGTGTTTGTGAATTCATTGGTTCCAGTATTCAAAGAGCCCCTGAGGACAGATCAGCATTTTGTTGCTGTGTTGTTGTTTGATGATAAAAAATAAATGTATGCATGGTTTATATATTTACCTGACTTTAAATGCTGGTTCTAAATAGCTTTTAGAGGAGGATAGACAGAGAATAGCCTCATCATCGTTTGCTTCTATTAGCTACCATGCAAAATTAAACAAAACTCATTAATTATTAAAAATGTGATGCTTTTAATATATTTATCATTAGCATTTATTATTGATATTTATCATTATATATGCACAACTTAGCATTTAAAGTTGTATTTTGCCAAATGTATTGTAAAATATTATTTATTAACACACACACACACACACACATGACTGACTGGCCATTACTAAATTCAGAACTGGAAACTGGATTCTGGAAGGTCTGGATCACTGTGCCACATGATAAACTAATAACCTCATGGCACACCAACCAATAGCCTGTTGTTCCTTCTCTCTATGGAGAAAATTACAGTTCGTCTTTGAAAATCAGTTTGGCATGTTGTTGTTTATGGCCTTGTTTAGACTTAGACTTAATTGAAGGCACTAACTTTGGCAGATGATGTTTACAAGAAGCAGCTGGTTTAGTCATTACGCGTATAGACATATGCAGGCTATTAAGTAATGCATTGGGATGTTTTAATTGTCAAATGTGGCTCAAAGAAGCGGAAGTACTTACATAAGTAGAGCATCTGTCTCGCGCCACCTCTTGATGTGGTTTGAGTGATGGAATTTCAGTCTGCTTTAGATGTATCATGTGCATTTACAACTGTATTTGTATGTGGATTAATTATCTCTGTCCAAATGTACTGCAGGAAATGACCAGGTGAAAACGAGATCTTTGAGGAAAAAACTGTCATGTCTAAAGAGGAATGATGAGGCCAGACTTCTCTGAACTGGACACATGTACACAGGACGACTGTGCAGTTTTATACCAGATCTTCACTTTAGAACCCAACGCCTGCGATTTGTAGACACTTCCTCCTGAACTTCATAAATCCTAAAAGGGTTAACTAATATACATAATGCACAAGTGTCGTGTCCTACAAAGCACAGGCATTAAGTTTAAGGCTCGTTGTTCTTGTGGTCATTGTTGCAGTGGTGGGAAGAATGAGCCGGAACCCGAGCAGCCAGTACCTAGGAAAGTGGCTATCAGGAGTCTCCCATCGGCCGATGACATTGACCCAGACGTGTTGGAGAGCATGCATTCACTTGGCTGCTTTCGGGACAAGAACAAGCTGATGAAGGACCTGTTGTCAGATGAGTAAGTGGCCCTGCACTGGTCTGGGACCTTATAGCCTAATTTAATTCTATCTATCTATCTATCTATCTATCTATCTATCTATCTATCTATCTATCTATCTAATCCATCTATCTATCTATCTAATCCATCCATCCATCCATCCATCCATCCATCCACAGTACCCAGCATTCATGTTGCTAGTACATCAAACAATAATTGAGAAAATCTATGTGATACCACCAATGTAATATTCAGGCCCTCTTATGCTTTTCCAGGTTCTCTGTTTCTTTAGCATGTTGTGGAGATTTTTGTGCATGCCAACATTCTGCAGAGTTATAAACATGACACACACAAAGAACTATAACAGTCTAGCTTGTGAAGGTGGATGTACCAACTTGCTGTACCCGACTTTCAGGATCAGACTCTGGCTCAAACTGATACAGCAGAACCGACACCATTGTAAGAATAGTCACAGCTGTGTTGGGAAGAACTTGTAGCATGATGCCACTCTGGTGGTTAACCTTGTGGCAATCTGACCTTAAGAGCATACTGGGATCATGCTAACGGACGCTTAAAGGCACAGGGGCACTAGCAGAGCATTTCAGAGTTATTTCGGTAGAAGCAGTAGAATAATATTGTGTTGAAATGAACGTAATACATCCCCTTTAGAGCAGTTCAGCTTAGCTCATGTGCATGCCCCCATAGTGCTCGTCTTTTTTTTTTTAACCTGGTTTTAAACCAGGATATCCCACTCTCTGGCGGCTGTGGTGCCACTGTAGAATATGAACGGGCATGTTTACAGCAGATGTAAAGATTTGTGCTATCTGTTTTGGCCCCTTTGCTTAACTACTATGAAGCTTATTACATCGTTATTTCTAATCATCATAATTTCTAAATGTCTGTCTATTACAAGCAGCAGTGCACCAGGCGCATGTTAAAGGGTTAACCTCTTACCATTAACTATTTAAACCTCAGATACGACAGATACATCTACCTGATAACTAGCAGGAGGGAATGAAAATGAAAATGGAAAAAAGGGATTGGTCATAGGGAAAAATGGTTGCCTTTGCCCCACCAGTGTGAACACATGTACACACACCAACACATCTTCACCCATCACACAGAAAGACCCTGAGCTTGTCTTTTGGACAAGTCATCTGTCAAATAGCACTTACATTATGATGGGCCCTGAGCCGGTGCTTCAGTTATTTCCCTAGCCTCAAAGTACGACTATTTCCCCCCTCGAATCTGCTCCTTTGAGTCATTCTCCTTCTATATTGAGGCGCTTCATGCTTTTTTTGCCGTCTTTCCATTTTTTGTGGCTGATAAGTGCGTGGGAGTGGAGTGTTCGAGTGCTGAGATGGTGCTGGATGCTGGAGCTGTGTTAGGGGTGTAGGGTGGAGGGCTCGTATATCACACAGAAGTGGCACACTCATCGCCAGCCTGCTCCTCACGACAGCCTCTTACTGTCTCTGGCTCTGATAAATGGACCCCGTGCTGGTATTCATAAACCGTCACACAGTTAGGGCACTGATCTAAGGTCTGTTTGTGTTGCTTTGCTCTGTGTACAAAGTAAATGGAGATACTTGGTAAATACAGCTCTGATTCGTGTTCTGTGTTGTAAGTGAGTATCCTTCCAGGACCAGTTACAGCATTTGCTCTTACACCAGACTTCCATTTTCTTTCCCCATCCCTTTAGTGACAACCAGGAGAAGATGATCTATTTCCTCCTGCTGGACCGGAAGGAGAGGTACCCCAGCCATGAAGACCAAAACCTCCCCCCACGCAACGATATAGGTATGCTTTCAGTGCATTCTCACACCAGTGTGCTGATGGGGCACTATGGAAATTTGTAGGTATGGCAAGAACGGGAATGTTAGGATCATAAGTCTTTCAAGGAAGTGCGGAACCTCATAGAAACTGATTGGAAAAGCCCAGTTGTTATTGTTGAAATTCAGGCTTATAAAATCTAACCAGATGAAGAACTGCCTGTTGGTTATCTCTGATTGCTGCTAACAAAGTCTGGTTTAAACTGTGTATCCTGTTTGGAATAGAATATATAATAAAATTCAAAGTCTTTTTTAAAACATTCACAACAAGACCTACAAAGTAAATTAGATCTTACTGAAATACACGTGTTCTAAGCTTAAAATGCCCTTATTTAAACAGAGCTGCTATAATCCTGAGCTAGCATTTACGGCATATAGCTGACACTCTTATCCAGAGAGACTTACCAGGTTAATCATATTACAGGTGTTGGATATCAGTGTTTTTGTTTAAGTATGTATGTATAAGTGTGTATAAGTTTTCCATGTGGCAACAACTGCATTCCTAGAACAGAACCTGAATTGTATGCATTTACCACGGGGTCAGAGCCCCTAGGGACGAATCTTGCCATCAGGGCTCTACAGGTTATAGGTCAAAAGCAATTTGGAGATAAGCTGACCCATCTGGTCAAACCAGACACATTCTTCTTAAATTTAGGGTGTGGTGACACGGTGTATAAAACCTCTGTGATAAGGTTCTGTCTTTGGACTGAGTTAGGCTGCGTAGGACTGAGTTGGGCTGCGTAGAACTGAGTTGGGCTGCGTAGGACTGAGTCGGACTGAGTTGGACTGAGTTGGGCTGCGTAGGACTGAGTTGGGCTGCGTAGGACTGAGTTGGGCTGCGTAGGACTGAGTAGGACTGAGTAGGTCTGCGTAGGACTGAGTTGGACTGCGTAGGACTGAGTAGGTTGGTGGACTGAGTTTCGGCTCGGTAGGACTGAGTTGGAGCGTAGGGCACTGAGTAGGACTGGAGTAGGTGGGAGTTGGGCTGCGTAGGGACTGAATTTAAACTAGGCTGTGTAGGACTGAGTTGGGCTGCGTAGGACTGAGTAGGACTGCGTAGGACTGAGTAGGCCTGCGTAGGACTGAGTAGGTCTGCGTAGGATCTGAATAGGATCTGCAGTAGGGCTAGAGTAGGGAACTGCGTAGGACTGAGTAGGACTGCGTAGGACTGAGTTGGGCTGCGTAGGACTGAGTTGGGCTGCGTAGGACTGAGTTGGGCTGCGTAGGACTGAGTTGGGCTGCGTAGGACTGAGTAGGCCTGCGTAGGACTGAGTTGGGCTGAGTAGGACTGCGTAGGACTGAGTTGGGCTGAGTAGGACTGCGTAGGACTGAGTTGGGCTGCGTAGGACTGAGTTGGGCTGCGTAGGACTGAGTTGGGCAGAGTTCAGACTCTACTAGACTGGCCTGGCTTAGGACGAGAGATGTGAGTGAACTGTGATGGCCTTGAAATAAACTACTCCAACATCTCCAGCCTTCAGTCTCCTGACTCCATCCTTCTGTGCAAGCAAGAAAAGAAACTACACCGGTAGGCCAGTCTTGCCCAAGAACTCTTATTGGTGTAGCGCAGAATAGTCACCCAGACCATAGAATCATACCCCAAGCTCCCACATGATGTGGTAGCTCAGTGACAAGTGGCGTTACGCATTGCGACGCGCCACACCAACCAACACCCACCAACACGGATTAGGTGCTAATACATCTTATTTTGTGCCCTGTGCATGATCTGATTTCCACATGAAGTTTAAAAAGTGTAATGAAATTATTATTATTGTTAGCACACATAATTAACATGCACTCTGTATCACAACTAAAACCAGCATACGTGATGTTTTGACTCTGGTATGCTAGTTAAACTAGACCAGCATGGATACAAGTTCTTCTTCTGCGCAGGTTCAGGATTCTGTGTTAACAGACTGTTGTATATGAATGTGCTCTCATATTAAAGCTGACATTCAACGCTTTTGAACCGCATACTCATTGTTTCACTTCAGATCCGCTATTGCACTACGCTGTTGCAGAAAGAACTAAGAACAAGCAAAAAAACTGGTCATGGTCCAGTTTTCACTGGACCCCCAGGCTGGGCACTGCCCTGTATGCTGGGTCAGTAATTTGATTAATTAGGCAATGCTGTAGTTGTAGAAAAAAGTCACAGTTCTCCACACTTTCATACTCTACTTTTTGATACACGTCCCGGTCGACACCAGCAGGCCCCAGTGGGCACCAAAATGGCTTAATTGCAGTAAGCTCCCACTACAGTGATCAATCTGGAATCAAATGGAGCTGCTGAATGAAGCTTTCCAGATCAGTGCTTTATATCGACTGTGGATGCAGTCAGTGTTGTTCTTGTGGGACTCTTGTGAAATGCTCTGTATATGTGTATGTGTGTCTAGATCCCCCAAGGAAGCGAGTAGACTCCCCCATGTTGAACCGACATGGCAAGAGGAGGCCAGAGCGTAAGTCCATGGAGGTGCTGAGTGTGACAGACGGAGGATCACCCGTGCCGGCACGACGAGCCATCGACATGACACAGCACGGACAGAGGTGCAGCAAAACACACACGCTATATACCCTCATCTGGTTATTTGTCTTTCCATGTGTGTAATTGCTTCCCGCTACTGAAGGCCATACTGATGACTCCATCATCTGGTGGGACGTGAATGGTGTAGCCAAACATTGGAATCTAACTCATCTGAGTTTGTTCATTTGGTGTGTGTTTACTTCCATTGTTCACCCTTCGAGAGAGTCTGAATGCCTGTTGGATAGCTATGGTTATTGCTACCGATTGCTCTCTTCGCAGGTGTTTCCTCTCAGCGGGCTACAGAACTGTTAATTACTGTAGTTTAACTTGGCTTTTTCTAACACAGCACAGGTTGTTCAATTGGGCGAATAATCCAGTAAAACACATTAGAGAAAGATCAGAAAACATGCGCTTGTCTCCAGCAGTGTCTCAGATAGGTGGCTGTATTTTTTATTTTTTATCAGAGCCGAGTGTTGTACTGTATGCACACGCATAGGGCCTGGCCAATGAATTTTGTAGCCATTAAACTCAGAGCTCAAAACAAATGTATCAGCCTATATACCATTAATAAAACAAATATATATACACTCGTCATCAAAAGAGTAGTTGTACCCAGAAGGAAGTGTCTGATTTCAATGCTGTTCAGAAGGAAGATGAAGGTTACCAGAAACAGTAAATAATCTGCAGTCTGTGATAACAGATCTAAACAATAAAATAATCTGTGCCTCTGCCATTCCGGGTCACTCCATGACAGTCTGGCACAACATCATTGCAGTCTTTGGCGACACTGACGTGGTGTTAAAGACAGTCATTGTAATGTCCTGCTTAAATGTAGACCTGCGTCGTCCAGCCATCTGCCAACGTGCTGGCATTAACAGATTAACTCATTGAGGTCATCACTGCTTGTTCATTGTCCACAGTCGTGACTGTTCGGTCAGTCAGGTACAGTGAAGGACAGTTTGAATCAGTTTGGAAACTTGAATCTTTGGCATGCCTCACAGTGTCAAACCTACCCACCAAGTTTCATTCCTGCTGGTTAATTCCTTCTGGGTGCAAAACAATAATCCACTGGTAGGAAAGCTGCTGCAAGAAGTTTGATTTTTACATCACAGGCTGATTTTGTTGTTTATTGGCAGGCTGCAGTAGAGTTGTATACATCATGTATTTAGAAAGAAATCTGATTATCGAGTGCTTCGTGTAGACCCAGAGGTCCATTATAAGATTACTTGAGTTCTAATGAATAGTTAAATGAATTATTGGCCAAATCAAATTTTCAGCAGTTATTAGATTGTTTTGTAGATGTCGATGTACAAAATGTGACAGACAGAAGAGAAGGCAGCGGTAGGGCTTGTATGTTTATGTGGCCTGCAGAAGAGTGAATGGGTATATTGTGCAGGTCTGCATAGAGCGCTGACTGTGTGTTCACTTTGTCTCTTGCTGTAGTAAAACAGTGTTCAGTAAAAGCTTGGATATCTCTGAGGCCCACCCCAGGTGCAGCAAAGAGGAAAGGTACTGCCGTAACTACCTGTCTGCCCTTTACATGGCCCTTACTACACCCACCACAAAGATGCAGTGTTGCTTTTCCGCTTTAGTTCTTTCTGCCGTTTATTAAGCTCATCTGTGGCCAGCCAAGTCAAAAGCCCTCAAATTGGCTCTTAAATATCTCGAATGGACAGTTTTATGCAGCATGCAAACTATTTGAATGAGCTTCTTTTGTTGCTGTGCCAGCTGTCTTGGACCGCCCTGGTCGGGCTGGTTGCAAGCTGGTCCAGGAGGGTTTCATCACATCTGGCTGTTGTTCTCTTTGTCCTGTTTGTTCATCAGTAACGTTCTGGCCGTGCTCCTGGCCGTCGCAGAGGAACACAGTTGGTGTCCCGCACTTTCATTTCCCTGCTCATTCCCAGCCTGCCCTTTCATTACACATCTTTCATTCGCACTCAAATGTCAGGACGGGGCTGATGGCAGAAATGAAATTGGGAATTGACTCCAGATGACCTGACCTCCAGAATGATACATAAGGCAACTGGGGCTTTTAAAAAATATCATTGAAAGGTAATAGAGTGGTAGGAGAATGCAGCTGCATAGCAATAGAAAAGAAGAATATATATCTCTCTCTCTCTCCTCCGTCACATTTCTGGACAGCTTCGTATGACAGGCTATACTGCTTTCAAGGCGGGCTATATTTGCTTTCTTTTACATAATCTTCCAGATTGGAACGATATAACATAGACATCAAAATATGAACCTCTATACTTTATTTACAGTTTTTTTGAAACAATGTGAAATTAGGGCATGATGACAATATGAAGGTGTTATTAAATAATAAGGTATAATTCTCTACTTACTATTACTATTTCACAAAGTATTAGTTTTTCACAAAAATGCTATTAATAGGGGGTTAATTAGTGAGATTTGGTTATTGTTTTTTTGTATATAAGGCATCGAGGATGTGAGTTGCTTTTTATATCTTTTTTTTTCAGGTACCAACAAACTGTCTGAAACTTGTAACATATTAGTTCAGTTGTAGAATAATTAAAAATTAAATTTAGAATAATAAATTGTAGAATAATAATAAAATATAATTATTTCAAAGAGATTTTATATGGTTTTATATGAATGGAATCAGTGACCCCAAACTTTGTGGACCTGAAAGCAATATTAGATGCAATGTAAATACATTTTTATTCTTATGAATTCTTATATCTCTAAAATGTCTAAGAACAATCTGAATTTCTAATGGAAATGAATAGAACAATATTTTAACATAATGTAAGAGCGTAACTGGAGCTTCCAAATATTGCAAAAAGACAAAAATGGAGCAAACATTCACCATTAATGACCAAAACAGGCACCTAAAAATATATGATAGCAAACAGGGTTCTTAGTGGAACCTCCTTCCCTAATGAACGGAGGTCAGAATAGAGTGTGAAGAGTCCTCTGTCTATACATGAAAGCAGTGGTGTACTGGTGTAGAGCCATTGGTTCACTTAGTGAAATGGCTCTTGTGTTTGAAGGCCAGGACTTTTCATATTACTGCTACCATGTGAAGCATTCCTGCTCATATTTAAACTGTCTGCTTTTTAGAGTATCTCAGGTCTCAGGTATGGGTATGGTTTCAGGCATCCAGTTCTCTCATACACCCTTGTTCTGAGGTTCTTTAAACGTCGAAAAGAACTACACACAGAACTACAGGTTCTCTAGTGAGCCAAAAGAGGTTCTACAGCATGACGATTTTAAGTTGGTGTGTTCTGATGTGCATATGCAGATGCCTTAGCTCTTATTCCATTCTGTCACTTTCCCACGGTCACCATCTTACACCCTTATTCGTACACACCTGGAATGAACAGAGAAAAGCTTCCCTGCATCTTCATATTCTGTCCCTGCTAGATAGTGTGTTTTGCTTGAGCCACTTCTGCTTCACAGATATTCAGTAAACAGCTAGAGTTCCTCTAGACTTTGTACTTTTCTGTTCTTATTCATTTTGAATGGATGGTTAGATGCCAGTTGCTGTTTTACTGGTTATTTTTTATTATTATTCTATTTTCTTCTGCCTAGCACTCTCTGAAACCTTTGAAAGCGCTCTCTGCATCTGCTTTAGAATTGGAAATGTGTCGTATGATGTTTTGGGATTTTTTGTGTCTGTGAACCAGTATGGCTTTCTGTGGGTGTGCTATGTGTATTACATGTATTTGTGTGTGCGAGCCTTTTTTATGCTATCTCTCTCCAACAGAAAACTTTTCAGACTCCCAAACCTTCAGATCTTTCGGCTTTAGAGAACTTGAGATCAGAGCGTATCAGAAAGAAAACAGGCTTTGAAATCTATTTTGTGACACATTCGATCTCTTAAAACTGCTGATGGAAAGGTCTGGTGTTTGTGGGGAGATAGTGTGGGGATCACACAATGCAAAATTGTATAGATGATAGTGAATCTTCAAGAATTCTTCTGAAATCTTTACATAATAGCCATGTTTTAAAAGCCAGAAATGCAGCTGTAAACATCATTTGTCTCCAAGGCTTGTGTGGATGAACTGACACGTCTATTCAATTCAGGTGTTTCTTTCAGTTCCACCGCTGCAGGTGTACTGTAATAATAATCCTCTGAGATTTAAAGCCACCAAAGCAAGTCAGTTTGCGAAACTTCTTCCTTTCTACATAGTTCACAATCAGCTCAGAGTGATATTGTAAAAAAGTGGAAGCGTTTAGGAACCATCAAAGTCATAGAGTAGGGAGTTGCCAAGTGCTTGAAGCCCATAGTGCGTAAAAGTTGACAGCGCTCTGCTGACTTTCTCCAAACCTCTGGCATTAACAGCAGAACCTTATCTGTGCACTGGGAGCTTCAACGCATGAGTAATGAATCATGCTTCTCTAACTGGCAGTCTGATGAACGAGTCTGGGTTTAGTGGACGCCGGTAGCACATTACCTGCCTGGCCGCTTTGTGCTGACTGTAATATTTGGTGGAGGAGGAATAATGTAATGGGAGTTTTTTTTTTTTTTTTTTTTTAATGCTATCCTAGAGCCTTTTCTAAAGGGAAATCTTATTGCTTTGGCCTACCAAGACATTTTGGACAATTACATGCTTCCAACTTTGTGGAGACAAATTGGGGAAAGCCCTTTTTCTGTTTCTGTAACCCCAGTACACAAAGCAGGGTCCATGAACACATAGTTGAGGAAGTTTGATGTGGGAGAACTTGACTGGGAAGCACAGACCCCCGACCTCAGCGCCATCTGGCACCTTTGGGGTGAACTAGATTGAAGATTGTGAGCCATGTCCTCCTGTGTCTGATGTCTGTGTCTGACCTCACAAATGCTCTTCTGGAAAATGTGCAGGAATTCTCACAGACACACTGTGAACTTCCCAGAACAGTAAAAGCTGGGGTAGAGGGAATAGGGGAGGGGTAACTGTTGAGGTCTATGGATTTAGAATGGGATGTTGTAAAAACTCCTATAGGTGTAATATGCAAGTGTCCCAATAATTTTGTCCACATAGTGTTTTTTGATATTTCTATATGGTTTATGAGCATTAAATCATTTTTGCTGAAGTTGCTGAGGAGGATTTTATTTAATTGTCTGTTTATAAATAAGGACGGGTGACACTTTAAAGGAACAGCTTGTCACCAGTACAGTTTGTATATGGCGAGTTATTATTACGTTTTGCTGATACGGCTTTTGAAAATATCTTTGGCTGAATTATTCTTCTGCAAGTTCTTATCAAGCTACATTAGTTTTGCTGATGTGGCTGTTTCTGATTTCTTTGACGGTGTTTTTTTTGGTGACAGTTATTATCAACATAAGCAGACTGAATCAACACAATGCATATTGTTCTCATATTTTTCTCCAAGAAGAACTTTTACTCAGCACTTTCTACCGACCTGTGCGTCCAGACTCTCTTCCAACCCTGAGCTGCTACTTTAATCCCATCATGCCTTTAGGTTGGGCTGTGTTGGTTAATGTGATTCCTGGCGCTCCTCCTGTCTCTTCCACTTGGCCGCCCCCTCTTGCTGCTGTGGAGAGCTGCCCTGTGGCATTCTGGATCTGCCTCACACACTCGCAAACAAGAGGCCCTACGGACTGCGCGACAAACTGCCTTATGGGCTGTTTTCTGAAGCAGCATACTGCAGATCCCACTGCAGCCTGATGGGCCCACTTATGAAGCATGTAGCCTTCGGTGACATTTACACAGTTATTTTATTAAGCTATCATGCCACCCACACAAAGCGCTAGTCACGTCACCCAGTGTAGTGTATATCATCTAAATGTGCTTTATTAAGCACTGCGTATTTTCAGGTGACAAGTATATTAGCCTAAATCGCTTCGTAAAGTTTATTTGGATCTGGTTACCTCTGCAAAGGTATAAAACCGGAAGACTGCAAAATTCACTCAAGCTGAATATCTGCTATGAATATAATTACTTCAAATGAGTTTAGTGCCCTTTCTGGAGCTTTCAGAGTGTTGAGTGTGAATTGGGTTTACTATCTAGAAATACAATGCCCTTTGAAGTTTCAATAGTAGTAGCAATATTTAATTTAATAAATGTTTAATAAATGAATAGCAATATTCAGATGATAGCGTTTAATTAGGCCAACGGTAAAGTACCAGTCCTGAAAAGTACCAGTATTCAGGATATAAACTGCAATTAGACCAAATGTGAAGTGGAATATACTGGAAACTGTAATTAGGTCTCAGGTAACCTAATCATACCCAGATTATAACTGTGATTATTATAAATGATGAACTGTCAGCTCATAATTAGTTCATCAATATTTTGTTTATAAAGTATATCATTCTTCAGATTATAAACTGTACTAGATATAAAGCAGAAGTATTAATATATTTATTTTGATTAAAATTGGGCAAAAGTTGAAATACCAGCATTCAAATCATAAACTGCAATTAGGCCAAATATAAAATAGCAACACTGAGATGCATATATGGCTAAGTTGACTGCAGTGATGCCAATGGTGGAGTAACAGGATTAAAATCCTAAACTACAATTAGGCCTGAGGTTAAGAACGTACGTGTGCCAATAAACAGCAGATCAGGACAAGGACTTGTGATGTTGGTGTCTCATACCTCACCAGCATGTTTATGAACTAATAACAATGATTCATAAAAACACAGAAAATGAGCTTTTACTAAAAAATAAATGTAGCTTTCAGGCGCGGGCTGAGCTTAGCTTCTGAAACATGTGACAGATATTAAATTCTCTTAATTAAATTAGATATCTTAATTAAATTGGCTATTGTCCAAAGATCTCACAGCAAATGCAGTCTCTCTCTCTCTCTCTCTCTCTCTCTCTCTCTCTCTCTCTCTCTCTCTCTCTCCCTCTCTGCCTCTCCCTCTCCCTCTCCCTCTCTGGAACGAGTGTGTGCATGCTGTACTGTGTTCCAGTGGTATCAGTGTAAACTATGCTGTGCTGGTTGTATGAATGAGGACCGCACGCTCTCCGCTAACTCCTACAGAGTACTGCCGGTTCTAGACATTTGAGCTATTTTTGGCACTGGTCAGCCCACTGTCCTCTTGCTCACCCACACATTCAGAGCAAAATGGAGCAGAATTTACTTCCTCCATGAAGTTTCAGCACTTTATTACCACTTTGTGTCTCTCTCTCCTTCTCTCTCTGGATCTATCTTTCTGTTTCCTCTCTCTGTCGCCTCCCTACCTGTTCATCTGTCTCTGCTCTCCCGCTCTCTTTCCATTCTCTTTGTGACTCTCTCTCTTTCTGTCTTTCTTGATCTCTCTCAGATTTCTTTCATATCTCTGTGGCTCAGTCTCTCAGCTCCGTCTCTCTGTTATTTTTGTACCTCTCTTTCTCTTCTTTTCTCTCCTCTCTCAATTTCTCAAAATCTCACAATTTCATCTCTCTCTCTCTCTCTCTCTCTCTCTCTCTCTCTCTCTCTCTCTCTCTCTCTCTCTCTCTCTCTCTCTCTCTCTCTCTCTCTCTCTGTGTGTCCCTCTCTCTCTCTCTCTCTCTCTCTCATTCTTCTATCTGTCTTGAGCTCAGCACGTCTGTATACCTGTAAAGTTTTATCACAGCACTATAGAGTTGAATTGAATAATCAATTCTACTGAGGAAAGCAGCACAGAAAGACGGAGATAAGAAAGGAAAGGGTGATGAAGGCGTGGATGGAGGGAGAGACAGGGAGAAGACGAGCGACAGGCAGAATAACAGTGTATAGAATAAGAGGGATAGAGGGAAGAGAGAGATGGAGAAAGAGGAAAAAGTGACATGAAAGAAGCAGAACAGCTGGGCTCCGTCTGCACGGACAGCCATCTCGGCTGATGAAGACAGATTGGTGACTGATAATTCATTTGCTCCTCCTCGGAGGTGATTGAAACGTGCTTGGTGTCTGTGTGGACATCTGTTGGCAGAAAAGAACAACAGGCCTCAGCTCGGGATGAGTGATAATGCTGGAAAGACAAAGGAAGACACTGCTTTGTTAAGTTGATCGGTCTACGCCTCTGCCTCCCAGCCTGAGGAGAGCAACTTGAGGAGATTTGTCATCGATAATAGTGACATAGATTATCCTTTGTTGAGTGTCAGTGTGGCGTATGTGTGCTGGATTGGGTTTTATCACTGCCAGCTCTGATTTCTCACAAATCTCCTCCTACTCATTCTGTGCTCTGAAGCAGATCTCTGAAGCATGTGTCTCTGACATGATGGTGTGTTTTCTTCTGCATGTGGCTCTGTGTGTGTCTGCAGATCACGCTCAATCAGTGGAGCTTCATCAGGTCTCTCCACCAGTCCACTCAGCAGTCCACGGGTGAGTGACACTCTCTACCTCCATCAGTCTACTGTTCCTCATGTCCCATGCTTTTGCTGGCAGCGCACAAAGCCATCACCCTTTTCAAAACCCACTCACACACACACATGCAGGAGTGCAAAACTCTTTACCACCCTTCACTTACTCAGCTTCCAGTCATGAAGCAGATTCCAGTCCAGTAGGTAATAAGACACTGATTAGAAATACCAGGAGATCAAATCTGTAGTTCAAAAAGATATGGAGGAAATGGTACTGTCTAACAGTTACGGAAGATCTGCTAGACCACCAAGACTCTCCCTATCAGAAAAACAGTTAATACTTCATCTTTGTGAGTGAGGAGAAAATCAGGGTCCAGTCTTGCTTCAAACCTGAAACAATGCACAGGTCTTTCTGACCATCCTTCTACTGAGAGGGAACAGATTAACACTATGGGTCTGCAAGGATGTGTAGCTGTCGAGAAGCCCTCACTGAGAAAAGGAAACAGATGACACACACAAGGAAATCGCTGGTGTTCTCAGAACAGTGGACAGACAGACCCTAACGTCAGCGAAAGTGTTTGGGGTTATTTGGATTGTGAGATGCAGAAAATACATCCAACTTCCAAACCTGTACACTGGAGGTGCGGAAAATGTCCCTGCAGATTTCTTTGACAACCTAAACGCATGTCTCCTGAAACGAATGGACACACTGAATTCTGAATAATGGGAAAATAATATTTAGTTGCTGAATCTTCTGTGAAGTGTTCTTTAGTTTTCCTGAGTCTGCAAATGAATATTTAAGATTTAAATCCCTTGTTGATCCCACAGTGGGGAAATTTAGTCTCCGCATTTAACCCATCCGTGAAGGGAAACACCCACAAACACACTTACTAGTGAACACACACACTAGGGGGCAGTGAGCACACTTACCCGGGGAGTGGGCAGCCCTATCCACGGCGCCCGGGGAGCAGTTGGGGGTTAGGTGCCTTGCTCAAGGGCACCTCAGTCGTTACTGTCAGTTCAGGGAATCGAACCGGCAACCCTCCGGTCACAAGGCTGGTTCCCTAACCTCCACCCCACGACGGACTTCCTAGATGTGGATGCACGTATATCTTATATATAAATGAATATCTTTAACTTATTCTGGCTGGATATTAAATATTTGAAGGGTGGTTCCTGTCTTTCACACAAGTGTACATGGGCGCTATATGTAGTTGGCAACTAATTAGAAGCTAAAAACAGATTGATAAGTTCTACATATAGAAGGGATTCATGTCCAAACATGTGATGTAGTGCCTGTCTCTGCCTTCTCAGATATCTATACATAGAGAAGTTATTGCAGTGTCTTATATGATTTACCCGCAACATCACAACACAAACAGAGGCAGATATGTCTGCAAAACCTTTGCTGTAGTCTTCAACGTTGTACACGTTAAGTCAAAAGCTTTTGGTTCAATTTGGACCATGAACAATAAAAGCAAGTCCTTGTTGAGAGCCTCCATATATAAAGGAGCTGTCAACGTGCTTTGTTAATCTGTTTATGTTTATTGTTATAGGCTCCCTCGTGAATTTACTATTGACTGACAAATACGGAACCATGCTGGTCAGAACAAACTGTTATTACAGAGCTGTTCATCCACTTCTGTCCCTACTGCAGCTGCTGACCAGGCAGACTGTTCAAGGAAAATTGAGTTCTTTCTACATAATTTATCAGCTGCTTTAACTTGGACATCAAGTCTTTTAATCAGCATCAGCATTTGCCAGCTCCTATAGCCACCTGGCCACAGTACTACTTTAGACAAGCAAATAGTGTTTGGATGATTGGCCAAATTCTTATCACCACGGTCCACATGGCAATCTCTTCTGGCTGAATGCATATTTATCTTTGTCATCTGATATCACAACCAACTTAAAGTCTGCCGGAAACGCTCAGAAACAGGAGGAAAGGCCTGATGTTAATTAGCTGTGGACTAGTAACTTTTTCTAGTATTTCACTCCATTTCACAGAAATTGGTTAATTGGTTCATGGAAAAAGTCCCAAATCTTTAGGATCGCTAGGATTAAAAAATAAGAAACATGACAATTGCTAACGGTATGTTATTTTTATCAACATATAATCACTGTCCAAAAAATCTGAGGGACTGACCACACATTTCTGGACTACACCTAAGCTAACATACTAAATAACTTCATCATTAATATTACAGACATGAATTACAAAGACTTGACTATGTTGAGTATGAGTGTGAATCCCAAATATGCAATTTGTGGGAAGCAGGGATGGTTTTGAATTTCAGCCCTAGTGTGGGAGAAGGGGCAGCTCTGAGTTGGTGCTATAAAGACTCCTGGTGGTAAATTGGTCATTTTAGCATCAAACAGTGCTATGTTATTATATTTTATATACTACATAAAATATATTAAACTTTCATAAAAGGTAAAAAAGTTCAGGAGCTATATTTCTTGGTAGAGTATGTGTTTATATTAATTATTATAAATAATAGCTGAAATTATTTTCTGAAATATATATGTTTTTGAATCCCATTTTTTATGTTGTTCAGTGCATGCCTCAGAACACCCCTCCCCAGGATAAAATCACAGTCACGCTTAGGCTCTTGTTGCTTTATAGAATTGTAGGGAAAACTGGCTTGGTTTATACAGACATGGAGATATACAGGCTATACATACAGTTTTAACGAGGACAAAAATCACAGAGATACTTTGCCAGTAACTGCCTTGCCTCGCCTCCACATGTAGATCTTATACCATCCAGATAGACTGTTGCTGCCTAAACCACTGACTTTGTAAAGTAAACAAGTTAAAGAGTTAAACAGAAAGCAGTCATTTGGATGAAGACTGTGCAGCAGCGTAGTATTGTGTTTCTGTCTGAAATGTGATTACAGTCACTGAGAACCATTTAAGCAGTATCACAGTCATAATGCATAAAGCACAAAAGAAAGAGTGAGAAAGAGAACTGAGAAAAGAGTGTGGGTATATATGTGTGTGCAGCACTGTTCTCATTCCATAGAGATATGCTCCTTTAAGCCTCTCCCCATTCTGTCCTGAGCCCAGTGGAAATGCAGCTCAGGGAAGCCCGTGTAAAATCCAGCTTCCACTGCGATTAGCCCAGAAGCTTGTGGCTGAAGTTTTCTGGCTGGCTTGTTTTGGAACACTTGCAGATTACAGCAGCCTTTGCTGAAAGCTCTGCATGACACAGAAACCAGAAGTGATTTGAAAGAGAAATTGATTTCAGAAATTCACTCTGCTGCCTGTGTCGTTATATACAGATGTAGGCGACTGCAAGGTCTTTGTATGGGGAAGTACATCCTAACTCTCCCCCTGCTTTTAACAACAGCGGTGACTAAGAGGCTCCTGATAATCTTAGATCAGTTCGCACTTTGTGCTCATGAAGGCAAAAATAGAGAAACCTTGGTGTCAAAAGTTCATTGTCTCGCTCGCTCGAGTGAACTTATGAACCGAATTGCTTCTACAGCAGTTCACTATTAGAGTACTTTCAGTTCCAGACACCAGACACTAAGGATTACGTAACTTCTGAAGGGCTCAGAAGCAAATGTGACGTTGTTCTCAGTAGAAGGATGCACATGTTTCAGCACGTTTCAGCACGAGATTCACTATGTACTCCACTTCACTCTTGCTTGACCCATGGCCTGTCCACAGCTTTTCACTTTCATGATAATGACCAGCACTTTTGACCTTCTTTTTCACCATCTGCTGCTTCTTTTTGAATGCTTTTAAGCCTAATCGTTTCTGTTCTTTCACTTTGCTCCGTGAATGTTCTGCTGATGCTCCTGTCTCTGCCTGTCTTGGCTAACTGCATGTTTTGTTTTCTTTCCTTTCTTTCTGCGGTACCGTGGCTTCATGTTTTCTGATCCACTTGTGATTGCTCCAATGTCTGTGACCTTGATTTTGTTCCTGTGTTGCTTTGTGGCTGTAAAATATATATCCCTGCTGCCTTTCCTTTGTGCATGTGAATGTGCTGCTATGCCTCCCCCTCCCACCCAAACAGCCCGCTCGAAAGTTCTGTGTACCCCCCCAGACAGCCGAATTTTCCTTATCGCCCAACACTAGTCCCATTGATTCCCCTGAGCAGTCCCACTCGAACCAAACAGAGGCTCACACACCAACACCCAACTCCCTGTCGCCAAACTCAGCATCGGAGTCGCTCCTGGGCACATGCCCGAAGACTCAGACCCTTCCAGCCAAACATAAAGTCTCTGATAAGCCCCTACATGCCACTCGATCAAACCCGTTACCAGAAACCGAGCCCCAGCCCATTTCGGCTGCACGCTCAGAGCCCTCTACCCCATCCCAGCCACAGCCACCCGCTATCCCGGGCAGCCCTCTGGTGCGCCGGGCTGCCGCCAACACCGCTGCGCCAACTCAGCTCTCAGTGCCCTTCTCACCTGTCATGCCTCTCGCCCCCATCCGCCTACACCACTTCCATCCTGTACCTGGCTCTGACCACAGCACCAAATCTATCCCTACGATACAGGTGACCCCCCACCCCTCCCCCAGGGGCAGTCCTCTCCCAACCCCCAAAGGGACGCCTGTCCACACACCCAAGGAGAGCCCAGCGGGCACCCCAACCCCAACGCCCCCTCCCAGCCCCTCCATCGGGGGTATGCCCTGGAGGACACGCCTCAACTCCATCAAGAACAGCTTCTTGGGCTCGCCGCGCTTCCACCGCAGGAAACTGCAAGGTATGCCGAGTCTAGAATCAAGCTCAGTGACAGTGCTCAGATACATGACTGACAGCTTTGAGTGTTAGCTCAATAATATATCCACTCTATATATTTTTCAGACTGTGTGGCTGCTATAGCTTGCAAGTAATGGAAGTGTTCAAACTCCATGGCTCTCATGCCTGACATTCCCTCCAATTCCTTATTAATTTAAAATGCATGTGGTTTCTGATACTGTTTGACATTCCAGGGGTGGGTAGAGGAGCCTAAACCCATACCGAATCTAATAAACCTATACCGAGGGTAATAAATAAGTTAGATTTGAATTAAAACAGTAACCAACCACAAGAAGTAGTATAGATACTGGAAATTACACAGAAAAAATAGATGGTTAACATAAATTCTTTTTCTCTATATATACAGTACATACATAAGGCACATAAGCACATTCTGTAAAACCAATGATTGTAAAATATATGTGTATGTATATGTATATGTGTATGTATGTATATGTGTGTGTATATGTATGTTTATGAATGTATATGTGTATGTCTGTATATGTGTATGTGCAACTGTGAAATTCTTTGATGCAACTGTATCTAAACTTTGATGTGGCCTACATCAAGAAACTTGTCCAGTCTATTCCAAATCTTATCCCAGCTGTTATTTGTGCTCATGGAGGTTTGACACGCTATTAGGTACACTTCAGTCACAGGTGACTATTTTTTTGTCTGTGACAGGTGACTAATTTTTAGATATATCTTATATTTAATATAGAATAAATGCAAATATAAATACAGTAATGCCTTATAAATAGCTTGTCTGAGGAGCAAAGCTTAGTTTTAGAATGTTTCTGCTAAAACTGTTTTAAATTTGTTTTCCTAACGTTTATAGTGCTGACGAGCCCTAATAGCTATGGTACTGATCTACCATGAGGAGAGGTTTGTTGGCCTAGGCCAGTGAATGTGCATAGCTGGTGCCTAGAAGAGAGATAACTAAAATAGTTTTGCTAATGGTAATACCATGATCCTATTTATACACAGGCAAACTGACTCACTCTGTGTTTTTACGTTCTTTCCAGCTTAGGCTCTTCTGTTGCAAGTCTCACACACTTGCTTCACAGAAATAACCATAAGCAGGCTTTCTTTGGCCATTGCAGTGATAGAAATTACATTTTGCCTGCTGCCATGGTTACTGCTCCAATTGTGCATAAACTAGTTTGCATTACTAATGATAGCAAGTCTGCCTTTGGCTCTAAAACATAAAGCAGCCTAGCCTTAATCCCTGACCTGAGCAGCCCCAGCCTGTTTACACACTGTCAGTGGTTATATGTGCGTAATATGATAAAGAGGGACACATATTGTCTATCAGTGCATGGTGTAGAGTGTATGAGTGCAGTTTAGACTGACAGTGTAAAACGTTGTCTCATTCTGAACAGTTCCAACCCAAGAGGAGATGTCCAGCCTCACACCGGAGTCTTCCCCAGAGTAAGTTTCTCAAGCACACACACACACACACACCTCAAGTTGGTTTTACACTTGTGTATATATATATATGTAAAGATATATATTACTTTTAAGGATAATTGATTGATTTATTGATTTGTGTACATTTTTGTAATACTGTTGTCAAGTAGTACTATACCTACACCTAAACCTAAACCCAACGTTTTAGATTTTGGAAAAAACAAGGTCCAACAACTGAATTTGCTGGGATACCCCAAACCATCCTCTAAAACCCCTATCACCCCTTACTGACATACAGTAATTAATGCAAATCAGGTTGTATGTTGCAATTAATGACCCACACTACAATTTGGAAATACAAAATAAAACAATTATAATCATAAAACAACTGAAAATGAAAACCTAAGAAAGTAGTCAGTAGAAAAGGCCTTGCGATTGTAGGCCTAAGGTGTTTCCTGCCCTTAGCCTGTTGAATGCTGGGATAGACTGCAGCAACGCTGGCGACGCAGAAGGATAAAGGGGTTTAGAAGACGAATGAGTGAGTGAGAAGTCAGTAAAAAGTGCTGTCTGATGGTCCTTTCAGAGATCTAATTACATTTTGCAGCTAAAATGAAAGAACCCTGGCTTTCGTTTTATGACAGGTAGACCACTGACATATCATGTCTGACATTTAAAGGCTCAGCAGCCCTAACATTATATCATTATATTACATAAAGCCAACTGCTGGACCATGTCCTGAAATGGAGGTCACGCAAGCTTCTGCTATCACGGCACAGTTGGCTCTGCAGGCACTGTGTAGAAATCTCTCTCTTCTTATTGTGTACCACACCTGTAAAGTACGATTGCAGAGAGGCTGGGTATTAGCAGGGTAGCTAGTTTAATGTAACACTATGTATCATTTTATCCTTACAGTTAAGGTGGACTGAATGGCCCCTGAAAGAGCCACTGTGTTCAGTACAGATTTACTAGTAACCATAATGCTACCCACATCTTAGCATGGTGCAATATTTTTGCAGCTCCAAAGTACAGATTCTTTTAGGCCATTATATCACCACCTTTCATATATCCACCCCTCAGCAAAATACAGATGTCCAGACCTCGCTGACCTCATCGGTGGATGTGGTTTTGTTCAGTGGCAAGACAAGTACACATGCACACACACGCACACGCACACACACACACACATACACACAAACACACACATATACACACAAACACACACATACACATACACACACACACACATACATACACACATACACACACATATACACACAAACACACACATACACATACACACACACACACACATACATACACACATACACATACACACACACACACATACACACATACATGCACACACGCGCACACACGCACACATGCACACATACACACACATACACACACACATATATATACATACACACACACACACACACACACACACACACACACGCGCACACACACACACACGCACACACACATACATACACACGCACACACACACACACACACACATGCACACACACACGCACACACACATGCACACACACACACACGCACACATACGCACGCACGCACACACACACACATACATACACGCACACACACATGCACACACACGCACACATACACAGGCTACTCTTATATGATGTTGGTGTCTGGTACTGCTGTCCTGGTTCAGTTAGGCTGCTTACAAGTTATTACTATTCTGTTATCAGCAGCATTTCCGTGGGGGTTTGCTCAAGAGTGATGGAGATTGTGGAGCTTGAGCCAACCTATGAGTTCAGTTCCCTCTCTGAGACTAAGCCTAGCCTCACTAAATCACATCTTAAAGATATACAAAACACAGTAATTCTACACCCTAACCAAGAGGGCATCTGTACAGTGTGAGGGCACAGGAGCAACAGCTGAGACTCCCCTTGAAGCCTGTCCGTGCCCGTGCCTGCTTTCAAGCCCATGCAGCACATTCTAATTCAGAACTGCCTAATTTTAGCAAGATCATTTAAAGCATTTCAGCAGCAATTACTTACTGTTCCATCTAGTTTGACATCGATGTCCCATTAAAAGTTTAGCTCTGGTAAACTTGCTCAACAGACGATGATTGATTTTGTTGGGGTCTGCTGTCTATCGATGTAGTGTTCTCACCAACAAACATGGTATTAACACAATCATAGATACTCACTTACATACACAAGAAAAGACATACAGTGGTGTGAAAAAGTGTTTGCCCCCTTCATGATTTCTTATTGTTTTGCATGTATGTTGCATGTTTTGGATCATCAAACAAATTTAAATATTAGCCAAAGACCACACATATAAACAATGAAGGTTTTAAATGAAGGTTTTATTTTTAAGGGAGGAAAAAAACCTACATGGCCCTGTGTGAAAAAGTGTTTGCCCCCAGTTAAAACATAACTTAACTGTGGCTTATCTCACCTGAGTTCAATTTCTCTATCCACACCCAGGCCAGATTACTGCCACACCTGTTCTTAATCAAGACATCACTTAAATAGGACCCGCCTGATAAAGTAGACCAAAAGATACTCAAAAGCTAGACATCACGCCAAGATCCGAAGAAATTCTAAGACCTCTACATCACTGAATGTGACTGGGGATTACATGGATCATGAGAAGCAGGAGAAGCAGTGAACTTCTAAGATCGAACTATGGAGGTGTGGAAAAACAGGCCTGCAGATTTCTTCAGGAGCTGAAAGCAGGTCCCCTGAAAGAAGGAGATAAAGGCACACTAGTGGACACTAGAAAGCTGATATTATGCTTGTGTTGGAGGCTTTTGGTATTCTTTTCTGTAGTATAAATGCCTTTTCTGCTGGGTTCCTAATGCAGAAAAAAACTTGTGCTTCATACCTGCTTTGTCTGGAAATAAATGAAAGGGGATCTCTGACTTTGGCACCGTACTGTATATATTACTGCACATCAAAGAATCGGAGATAAGAGACGTGTTGCGGTCCACTCTTCACGGGTACAATGAAAATACGGTGCCAAAACCGGCATAAAAAGCACTCGGTCTCCAGTTAAAGAGGAATGGCTTGCCTTCAGCAGCAATCATCCTTTGATGAAAAAAGCCTCTGCACTTAAACCTGATTCTCAGCTTCACACCTCTCATAACTGTGGTTAAATATCTTTGTGAGCAATGTCTGGCACTGCCAAGCCTTTTAGTTTACTGCGCTCTCCCTTTCCCTTTATTGGAAGCTCGATCTTGTCCGCCTCCCACCATGACTCTTCTTACCACACACACTGCACACGAGGCAACAGTCAAAAAGTTTTCCCTCATGCTGAGTGGAGCCGCGTCTCCGGCAGGACTGCACTTTTTACTATTCTTTTTTGTCCTCCGTAATGCATCAGGCTTTCACTGTACCAGCTGGATGCAACTGCATCTTCTCTGCCTCCTCTGCTCTGTGAATTGCTTTCTTCTGCATGCTCCTGACAGTGAGGAAGGAGGACTAGCCTAATGCCTTTTCTCGCACACTTAAACTGCCTTACCAGGCAGGATTCTTATTCAGACTGTAAGTCCAGTAAGAGAAACCTTAGACGGTTGCTTATTTAACTAACCTGATTCCCCATAACTAAAGAATTTGCAGCAGCCTGTCTGACATGATGGATGCTCTTTCTTTTAAGGAGACAGATTTACTGTATATCCACCAAACATAGCAAGATACAGTACTGTGCAAGTTGTCAACATCTGTTACAGTTAAAAGCTCTTGTAGAAATTTTATGTATGCCACTGTGTTTAACATTTTCAGTCTTCTCTCTCTCTCTCTCTCTCTCCCTCTCTCTCTCTCTCTCTCTCTCTCTCTCTCTCTCTCTCTCTTTCTCTCTCTCTCTCTCTCTCTTTCTCTCTCTCTCTTTCTCTCTCCCTTTTCCTCTCTCTCTCTCTTTCTCTCTCGTTCTCTTTCTCCTCTCTCTCTCTCTCTCTCTCTCTCTCTCTCTCTCTCTCTCTCTCTTTCTCTCTCTCTCTTTCTTTCTCTCTATTATACTTGATTTAACCTAGACCATCAAAGCTTATCATCAGCTTTTATTATGCTGGTTATTAAGAAATGAAGGAAGTGTAGAAGAGTCATAATCGGTGTATATTCGGTTATATAGAGTGGTGGAGAACTTTAAGGCTGTTTTGTCTGAAGGCTTTCAGTATTAACTAAATAGCTCGAAGAAGCACTGGGTTAGTCTGGTTTCTGATGCTATGTAGAGCTCAGCCTGGTCAGGGACTGAGTGGGAGACCAAGTTGGATTCTCAGGCTCTAAAAGCTTTCAGATGTCAAATATTTAGTTACACTTTACCTTAAGAAACTGTTCATAAGGTGTCAATGACGACATTCATAACCCAACATACAGTTATGTTGGGTTATGAATGTCGTCATTGACACCTTATGAACAGTTTCTGTCATCTATCATAAAGGCTAATTTTTACATTGATCAAAATTGGCAAGTGTAACATTTGCAGCAAATGTGCATTTTGCAATAATAATGCATGAACATTTATGTAGGGTTATGACCGTTGTCATGACAAGGTTATGTCAGTGTCATATTTGAAGTACACTGAAGTAAAGTGTCTCATATTTTATACGGTCCAATCTCAGTAGAATGGAATAACGGTCAGCGCTGTAAGTTTGTAATAGGTCTTATGGGAAATATGACGCAAGTTTACAGAGAAATATTGAGCAGCTTCTCGCTGTTTTGTTTACTAAGTGAATTTCATTTTCATCAGTGCATGGAGTTTGAACACACAGGAAAACACCATGGCTAAATGTCTATTACCTAGTCTCAGGCATCTTATGTCTGATTACTGCCTGTTATCACTGTGCTATTGCTTTGATTAGATAAAGATATATTTAGTTTCTTCATTAGTTAACTACTTGCTGCAAATACAGATAGATAACTAATATGATTTTACTGTATCTGATCATTTTGAATTTATGATCAAGTGAAAATCAAAGTCTGATCACTAGCAACACCAACAGCCACGATTCAGTTCAACAAATCCATAGCTCTTATTCTGTCGTCCTTTAAATTGTGTGATGAATTGTAATCAATCAATCAATCAACATTTATTTTTATAGTCCTTATTACAACAGATGTTGTCACAAAGCAGCTTTACAAAGAAACTTCACAAAGAATCTGGTGTTCGAGCCCCCAGTGACCAAGCCGAGGGCCACAGTGGCAAGGAAAAACTCCCTTAGTTAGGAAGGAAGAAACCTCAAGAGGAACCAAGACTCAAAGGTTAAACCCAACCTCTTCGGGTCAACACCAGATACAAGACAGGACTATATAGGGGGGTATAATGTCTGATTAGTCTGTAATTATGTCGGTGGTTTATAAGATGGGTCAGCAGGTGCAGGCCAAGCTTCCACAGTTCAGGACAGCCAGGAGCACGTGGTGGTAAAAGGCTCCCAGTGGCTCCCAGACGGAGCAGATGTAGCAACAGCATCAGGCCAAACAGGACGGGCAGCAGTTCAGCTCAGACAAAGAGAACAGACAGACTGGTAGCACTGAGAAAAGACCTGAACACACTATACGATGTTAACAGAGTGCAGCAGTGACTTCGGCAGGCCTGGCTATTACAGCATAATTAAAAACTGAGAGCCAGAAGGTCGCACAGACATGAGGGCTCCCTGAGAAGTCAGCGCCCCTCTGCTCCACCGTTAACAAACCTGAGTGAACACGAAGAGCAGCGGGACGACAGCACCAACACTCTCAGCTTACCAAACACTCTCTGTCAATGGACCCCTAGACCTGCACTTTTATCTATCAGAAAGAAAAGACTAATTACCAAAAGCTTGACTAAACAGGTAGGTTTTAAGCCTGGACTTAAAGACTGAGGCTGTGTCCTGAACACTGACAGGTGGATTATTCCAAAGCTGGGGGGCCTTGTATGAAAAGGCTCTGCTTCCCGATGTTACTTTGTTAATTCTAGGCACTAATAGAGAGCCCGCACTTTGAGACCGAAGGTCACGTGATGGCTTATAGTACGAGAGTAAGATGTCACACATGATATAAGCGCTAATTATTGATATAATTAAATGTTACTTTACAAGGCATTAAGATCAACTGTAGGTCCTTAAAAAGTCCCCCATGTACCCGGACACCACTTCATCATTGGCTCACATCAAATGTAAGTTTGTGCAACACTGTTGCTTTCTGCTTTCAGACTTGCCAAAAAGTCATGGTTTGGTAACTTTATCAACCTGGAGAAGGAAGAGCAGATCTTCGTGGTGATCAAGGACAAGCCTCTAAGCTCCATCAAAGCTGACATAGTCCAAGCCTTTCTGTCGGTATGCAAGCCCTTTGCCATGTTTCTGCTCTCATTCTTTTCCTGCTGTTTGAATCACTCTTCTGAATATCGGAGCACGCTGCTGTATTTTCCTGGCTAGCACTATCAGATCGAGGGCCTGGGCCATCACAACAAACATGTTGATAGACTCAGTGTTTCAACGTTTTGCCAACATACTTGTGATTTATGTCGCAATTCAGTAAAATGCTAGGCCGTGGCGCTTTCAATTTTACCCCCCAAGCGAGGCATTCATTGGAGGTCAATAGAAAATGAACCAAGAGCAGTGATCATTAGCATATAGATGCTGTTGCAGTGAAAGGCTCTTAGTGCGGAGGTGGCAGCAAATGTCTGCGTAGCGGCAGTCTGCCTGCTCCTGTTGAAGTGCTTGTGAAAGCCACTTTTCATGGCCTACTGCATGCTTTCTTCACTGTCTGCTGTGTGGAAACTTTGTCAATAGAAAGCCTAACTTTTCAGGTTGATGCAATTTCCTTTGGTTTGGTGCATGCAGGCTGATGTGTTTGTGTTTGTTCTCTGATGTGTGTGTACTTTTAAATGTGTCTTCCCATCTCATCTATTCTCTCCTCTTCTCCTCACTGCTTTTGTCTTGTCTTCCCTTTCCTTCTCTACTGTTTTCTACCTTCTTCTTGTTTTTTCTGTCCTCTTTTGTGTAACTCTGCTACATCTTTCCTCTTCTCTTCTTTCATCTTCTCTGTCTGTTTTCCCTCTCTTCTCCTCTCCTCTCCTCTCCTCTCCTCTCCTCTCCTCTCCTCTCCTCTCCTCTCCTCTCCTCTCCTCTCCTCTCCTCTCCATTCATGTTGTCTTTCCTCTCCTCCCCTCTCCTCCATTCATGTTGCCTTTCCTCTCCTCCCCTTCTCCTCTCCTCCATTCATGTTGTCTTTCCTCTCCTCTCCTCTCCTCTCTTCCTCTTTTCATGTCTTATCTCCTCTCCTCGCTTCTCTTCTCCTCTACTTCCTGCTACTCTTCTCTACTGTCCTCCCCTTTCTTCTTCTGTCTTTGTCTTATCTCTTCTCATCTCATCCTGTCTTGTCTCATCTCATCTTCTGTCATGTCTCCTCTCCTCACTGTCTTCTTCTCCTCCTATGACTCCTCTCCTTTCCTTTTCTCTCCTCATGTCCCCTCTCCTCTTAGATTCCAAGCCTCAGTCACAGTGTGATCTCCCAGACAAGTTTTCGGGCAGAGTATAAGTCCACAGCAGGTCCCACCGTCTTCCAGAAGCCTGTGAAGTTCCAGGTGGACATCACCTACACAGAGAGCAGCACAGCCACCAAGGAGAACGGCATCTACTCAGTCACCTTCACCCTGCTCTCAGGTAACCATAGCAACCGCTGCAAACATCACTAGCCCGAGCCATCCTTATCACTAGCCTTATCCAATCACCAATGCTATGCCTGGGAATAACAGGAAGCGTGGCTCTCTGAGAAGCTGAACACCGTTTGCACCCTCCACGGGAGTGCCTTTCCAAAACGCCCTGCACCTGGAAAAGAGAAGGTAGCACTTTCTTTAAAGTGCAGATCATTCATAGCATGCTGTGTTAGACATGACTTCTCTACAGGAAGCCCTACTGGAAGAGTTCCCCCTTTTTCCCTCCCAGAGAGAGAGAGAGAGAGAGAGAAAGAGAGAGAGAGAGAGAGACCTACAGAGAGATCTAATCAGAAAAAGGGCATGGACAGGCAGTGAAAGTGTCCGAGTGAGAGTGCCTGAGGGAGTGTCCGAGTGTGTACTCGAGGGAGTGTCCGAAAGAGTGATTGAGGGAATGACAGAACCCCCATACCTAGTCACTTCATGCATCTTATCAGACTGACTAGGGGAAACTGACTGTGACTGACTGAGAGGAACTGAGTGACTGACTGAGAGGAACTGAGTGACTAACTGAGAAGCTGAGTGACTGACTGAGAAACTGAGTGACTGACTGAGAAACTGAGTGACTGACTGAGAAGCTGAGTGACTGACTGAGAAACTGAGTGACTGACAGAGAAACTGAGTGACTGACTGAGAAGCTGAGTGACTGACTGAGAAACTGAGTGACTGACTGAGAAACTGAGTGACTGACTGAGAAACTGAGTGACTGACTGAGAAGCTGAGTGACTGACTGAGAAACTGAGTGACTGACTGAGAAGCTGAGTGACTGACTGAGAAACTGAGTGACTGACTGAGAAACTGAGTGACTGACTGAGAAACTGAGTGACTGACTGAGAAGCTGAGTGACTGACTGAGAAACCGAGTGACTGACTGAGAAACCGAGTGACTGACTGAGAAACTGAGTGACTGACTGAGTAACTGAGAGAAACTGAGAAAAATTGAGAGACTGGCCGAGTGACTAAGAGAAACTAAGTGACTGACTGAGGGAAACTGGGTGACCGAATGACAAACTGAGTGACAAGCTGAGTGACTGAGAGAAACTAAGTGACTGACTGAGAGAAAATGAGTAACTGAGTGAGAGAGATTGAGTGTTTGAGAGAAATAGGGGACAGAAAAGTTTAGTAATTGAGTGACTGACCGAGTGAGTTGAGTGACTGACTGACCGAGACCCACTGAAACGAGAGAGAGAGCAAACGACAGAGACCTACAAAGATAGGGAGATAAAGACACATAGAGGTTAAAGAGAGAAAGAGAGAAGCCTATACAAGCAGAGAGCATGAGAGAATAGAGAGAAAGACCTGCAAAGAAAGAGAGTGAGAGAGAAAGAAAGATAGGAATAGAAACCTCTAGAGAGAATAGAGAGGGGAAGAACGAGAGAGCAAGCGACTTCCTTAGATAGTGAGTTAGCCATACAGAAGAGACAGAGATGTGCTAGGTACTCTGTAACAGGCTTCCTGCTCCCCATCACAGTGTGCTCAAACAGGCAGTGTGCTAATATAAGCTCCACACTCTAATTATCACCGCTGCAAATTACATCAAGTTTCTGTCACACTCTCACGGGCAATTATAAGCAGAGCAAAACAAAGGAAGCACCATTAGTCAGACCGTTCTCATAGAAACACGTTATTTTACAAGCTAATGGATTATTATTGTTTCTCATTTTAACCATTATATCAAATATGGCTGTGGAGGGATTCTATGGGCAGCAGTTGTGATTTAACCTTATGGGCTTTGCAGTCAGGTTCCTGTTTCAGATAGACATTAATGGAAGATGCTTACGGTCTTGTGGTTGCTGCAGTTCTCTGTGTTATAAGTTTGTGCATGGCAGGCCCAGGCCAAATCATGTTTCTTCATCATGTGAACTGTGAGGACCCACTTTCATAAATGCTCAATACATAGTAGTTTATGGATTGTACACTGTAAGATCAATAACCGTATAATCAATCTTCATTATTTAGTTGATTCATTTATTTGTGGCTGCAGGTCCAAGCCGGCGCTTCAAGCGAGTGGTTGAGACGATCCAGACGCAGTTGTTAAGCACACATGACCAACCAGGGGTCCAGCAGCTGGCTGGTAAGTAAATCCCACCTCCTTCATGCACCCCTCTCCCCATCTTCTGCATGCATGTACCCCACACCTTCCCCCCCCAACTATGCACCACGTCATAGCACGGCACTGCAATCCTCAGATCCACACCACTGCGTCCAACACCGCTCAGAGAGAGGAGGACACCTCCTCCCCCACCACACTGCCCCGTACCTCCACCACCATTATTTACCCCCACACCCCAACATGCATTGATCAGACTCTGCATGAACAGGCAGAGCCAGAGTATAGAATTAAATGGGCGCTTACACAGATCTACTGCAGAGTGATGCGATCAGTTTTTCATGGGAGCTTTTTATTCCCATTATCATCAGTAATGGTTAATGTAATGGCAGTAATTAAGAAACAGTTCCTCATTTGGTGGGTTTCTAAAACAAAAAGGAAGGCTATAGTGACAGAGGGTCCAAGAGAGCTACCCTGAGCTCTCTATTTAGAAAAAGACTGAGATGGAATAGGAGAAAAGAAGTGTCTTTGTCCCTCTTCTATGCATGTCTTTCCTTCTGACTCACATTCTGCTTGCTGCAAGCCTGTGCCCTGCATACCTCCTTGATGACAGCTCCACCTACTGAGTCAAAATGGACCCTACAACAGCAGCAACCTCATCATATAATTGCCAGTAGTTGTGTTTGTTTAGAGGGCCACACGTTTTCTGTTATTGTACTGTAATTATTTCCTTTCATTTCTCTTATATATCTGGTTAGTTTGATGCAGCATAATCCATCCTAATTTTTAAAAATATGCCTTTAAGACTTGTGTACAAAACCAGTTCCAAAAAGTAGGTAAAACAACCATAAAACAGAAAGTAATTAATAAATATACTTAAATTATATGTAAACAAAACTATGAAAAAAAACAAGACATGTAATGTTTTAACTTTAACTTGTGTTTTAACTTGTTTTTAATTAATATATGTTCATTCTGAAACTGAAGTCTGCAACACATCCTAAGTTGGGAAAGGAGTCATTTAAGATTAGGAATGCTGTCGAATTTGGAGAAGAATCTCAAATAGGTGATACAATCATACTTGGGTGTTGAAGGTGCATCCAGGAAAAGCCTATATGAGCATGGATAGGTTGAGGCTCAACAAAATGCATTAGCAAAATAATCCTAAAGTCCAAAACATTCCGTAGTGAGTGATTTCTGTGTTGTTATATTTCATCCTCTACAGTACATAATTGTACAGTACATCTTCAGAAAAGATCAGGGAATACGGAGAAATCTCTGAGTAAAGCAAGCACCAAAAACCTACAACTGAATTCTCATGACCTCTGACCCCTCAGACCATACTAAATTAAAAAGACATTCATCTGTGAGGACTATCACCACATGTACTCTGTAGACAAACTGTCAATAAACGGTGTCCATTGCTGCTTCCACAAATGTAATTTAAGGCTGTTCATACATCAACATGTGAAGCGCTGCTGACTTCTCTGGGCTTCAGCTCATCTGAAACAGACTAATGCACTGTGGAAACGTGTGTTGTGGTGCATTATTAATCAAAATTGCTCAAAATATTACAATGAAGGCCCTGTATTGTTGCACAGCTGGGAAAAAAACTTTTTAAACTGAATCAAATTATGTCCTCAATCACCAAACTATTATTCAGTGCTGTTAAAATGAAAGCTGGAGAAGCACAGCTGTAAACATGCTCTCCTCTCTGCTTAATTGGAATGTGTTGCAGGTATCAGATTTGACCCAATATTCACAAAAAGCACTAATGTTCAAAAAGTGTAATATTAAGCATTATGTTTTTTTATCGTCCTCAAGTCATTTACTCTCTGTTTGAATTGTCTGCCCCATTTTGTACCACATTTAAAATGGGTAGTAAAGTAGGTGTAAGCGTGAATATTGTACCAGTATTGTGATCATCCGATACCCGTCTTGACTCATCAGTGCTCAGTTGTGCTGGTAATGGAAGTTTCATTGGTTAGGGAGATGAAGAAATGTGTGTTGCACTGACTAGCTCACAAGACACCAGCTATTATTCTTTCTATTTTTTTATTTTATTTTCTGAACAGGAGGAGCTGGTCTGTACTGCCCTGATGTCTGTGTACTTACTGTCTGTATTTACTACGAGCGAAAACATATTACTTTTAAACTTATTGCCAAAATAAAAGTTTTTAGAGACTTGACCTGACTGCCTAAGACTTTTCCACAGTGCAGTACCCAAATTTATCGACACATTTTTTGCACAGCTTAATTTGCATATATAGACTGTAATGACATGGGAGTGTTCTGTATCTTCAGCAAAGTTTTTATTTCGAAAGCATGATAAAAATAAGTTTATCCACGATATAGGGCATGCTTTTTGACAGATATGTTCTCATATACAAGACCTGCATTATATTAATAAATAAATACCTTCAATTTGAGAAAATTGAAAGTGCTGCAGTTTACGTATTGTGCTTGATGTCATTGGTTTCTAACTCCAGTCAAGACGGCTCTATGGTCTGCACAATTTAGCTGCTTTCCAAAAGCTATAGACAGGCAGGAAAGCGTCCTTGGTGGTGGTAGTAGTTTAGGCTGTTTTGTGATGAATTTGAAAAAGAGATAATGTGAAATTTGAAAAAATGCTGTGAAAAAGACGTTTCACTATGTAGGCTCCATTTCCCTTCTGACGGGACCGGTCTTAGTTACATAGCCTTTTATAACTGGAGCCTAGGTAGGCTGCATCCTCACTTTTGGAGCACAGCTTTTATTTCCACCTGATTGAACTCATTAACTAATTAACAAGACATGCTCTCACAAAGAACTTGAAGATGCAGGGGGTCCCAAGGACTGCAACACGTGGCTCAAAGTAGAACAATCCTTCATAAAATCTAATTAGTGGAAAAAACCAACAATAATCTGCGATGCTGTACGAGGTTCTGCTGTTGTGGGAGGTCTCAGTGGAGCAATAATAGTGTGACTCAGATGGTCTGCTGTGATTTCAGGGAGGGGGCTGGAGTGTATACCCATCTCTGCTCACTTGATGTGTCACACCTGCTGCACCCCACGTCCCTGTGCTTTTTTTCTCTATTCAGCTCCCGCTTTTCTTTTTGCTCTTCTCTATCTTCTATTATCCGTTCTTCTCTTGCTCTTTCTCCCTTTCTCTCTCTGTCAACCCCCCTTGCTCATGTACCATCTCTGCTGCTGCTGCACAACACCCCCAGCTTCCTCACTCAGTATGGAGCGCCCAGAGCCTGTAGAACGTGTGCTCAAAGGAGATCCCGAGTGCTGCTCGGCTACACTAACTAGCGTTAGAGTTTTGACAGATATGCAAACAACCAGCTAGATACTAAGAATTGACAGGTGTATGGTGTGAGTGTGTTTATACATGTGAATGCTGTTTTTAAATATCTCCAGCTATCTAAATAGCTTCTAGAAGAACATTGCAAGGGATTGAGCTTTTCCCAGCTTCGTTCTTGTTTTTTTTTTTTTTTTTTTTAATTGATCCCAACAATTCTTACTCTCATCCAGATGTAAACATCTCTTTGCGTTAATGCCATTTACTAATAGCCAATGTTAATGGCTTAAATGGTGAAGAACCAAGATGATCACATCTTTAGACCCCTTGAATTATCTGTGTTGTCATGGTCTGTGTAATGCTGTGTACTTTAAAACTAAATATTTACATAAAAAACATATTTCACATGTGCCATATTCAGAAGGGTTGCGCAATTTCTCAAAATATAAAACCAGCAATCAGGCAAATTACTGTGTTAATTGCCCATCATAACCGTTGCACCCCAACTATTCACCATGTTTCTGAAAATGTTGCACAGCAGTAGACATTCTGCATTCCCAACACTAGTAGATTCAGGATGAATCAAGTATTTACAGTGGACTTAAGTTATTGGCAGCTATGATTGTGATAGCAAACCTTCTTGTTCACTCGTTCTTCTCTCACCAGTGAACCCCGAGAACTCGCAGTGTAAAGGCAAAATCTCAAAGTCAAAGTGTGGTAAGATCTCTGTTATTTTGGACTTGCACCTCACAGAGCACTTCAAAAGGAAATTCCATGTTCCATTAACTTTGTACTAAACTTCCTTTAATAGACTCCTACAGGGCACAAAACACCATTACACTTAAAGCTACAAGCAAAGCGTTCAGATGCATCACATCCTTAAGCAGTGATGGGATTTATTTATTTATTTATTTATTTATTTATTTAAATAAATGGTTAATAAATGTAATCATTTATGGTTAGCTTGATAGTATTTATTACTGGCTGTTCTCTGCATCTCTGATTCATGAGGACAGAGCTTTATCAGATCCACCAGAAGAGCACATGCATTGCCATATAATGCAACTGCACTGTTTGAACACAACTTATCCAAACAGTGAGCTCCAGTAAACTCTCTCTCTCCAGCATTCCTGTCTCCCAGCTCCAGTGTCATTAGAAAGCTGGGCATCAAACCAATGGCGGTTTGTGTACCCAGGATTGTGAATTGGATTACAAGATGAGTGTGTAGTTACACCCCTAAAGTTTACATGCTTTCTGTATCTGACTGTAAGATGCAGTAGAGGTACTAGCATGCCTTGGAATCATTGTTGATGCACTAGAGGTGTTCTTTATTGCGCCCTGTAGAAGCCACTGCAATGTTATGTTTGAAGATTGAAACACTGGAATGTTCCTTTCAAGCCACATCATGTTTCACCGTTCAGAAGCACCTCTGTTCTTCAGTGCACCTCCCCTAAAATCACTATATACAGTAATCAAGCACAATTCTCTCAAATATTTACAAACCACAAACGTAGCTGCACACTCGTAAACTAGAGCCCATTAAAGCACAGGTGTGCATGTCTATAACTCGTATTATTTTATTCTGCAAATATAGTTCATGTGTAGGTAATTCATGCATGCAGATGGCATATAAAGACATACAGTGCCTTAATATATAACAAACCTTGTGTGTAATAAACTTGCATTTACATTAGTTATCTGCATTGCAGCTCTGGTGGGGCCTGTCCTTCACTCAGTAAAGACAGATTTCATTATTTTAGCTGGTTTGGGACCGGAAGGTAATAACAAGTAGTGTCCTCCAGAGGATGCCCAGCCTGCACCTCTATATTCAACATGAATGCATACAGGGTTTATCCCAGTGCTTCTTAAATGGCTTCAGCATCAGGACCAGCTGGTGCGGGAGTGTGTGTGTGTTTGTGAGCTTGGTGGTATGATAAGTCCTAGCCCCTCTGGTACACTATTGGAGCTTTTCTCATTCAGGGATAAATTGCCTCAGGCTACAGGCTAGTGGATGGTGGTGCAGGTGTGCTTGCTGGGAAGGATGACTTTACATTCCCTCAGAGTCTCTAGAGGAGGGAAGGAACTCCTAGATGAAGACAATATCCACCTGCTAATGTGCTGAGAGAGAGAGAAAATGTACTGAGGAGACAGTCAGAAAGGAAGCCTTCCACTACGCTCCTGCTCATATTAAGGTTGTATAAATAGGTTATTAGTCAGCCTACAGGTCTGTTTAAGGGAATACTCCAGTGTTTTTCAGCCCACTGGTGTATCTGTGCTGTACCATTGATTATTTTCTATGTAAAAGCAGAAAATCTATTTATCTGAAACACACTTACAATGGAAGCCAACAAGGAGCTGCATTATGAAGCACACATTTTTTATTCAACCTATTACTGAACATTACTGGCCAGAGAAGGACACCAAAGTCACTGCCGTATTTCTGAAACCACTCCTGAGTCACCCTTTGTGTGGTGAGATGGTGTGTTATCCTGTGGATGGGTATCATTGCTGTTGGTGTTTAAAGACACAGGCAGTGCTGTTAGTGATTCAAGATCATCCTGGAGGAGACATCCTCCAGACATGCACACCAGAGATGCTACCAAATCCTATGTTTAGCCCATAGTTGTGTCTTGGAGGTGGTTCTCATGTGTTTGGCAGAGCATATACCACCGTTCATCCGCTGTATGCAGCACAAACCTGGATTTGTCCGAGAAGGCCATGATTTTTCTAACCAGTGTTCAGTTGCGTATTCCTCTTCAAACTGGAGGTGATGTTGACAACAAACCTTAGTTGGCATTGGTGCCTTAATCAGACGTCTAATTTACAGGCCCAGACATAACAGTGTTCCCTCAATAGTGATCTTTCCTGGGTGACCCTGTGTTCATCATAGGGGATACCTGGTCCACTGTGATGCATTGATGCCTCTGTACCACTGAGTTGTCGTTCAACGTTAATGATCTGTGGGGCATCACTGTTATCCCTTTGGGATAGAAGTCTGTTATTGGTTCACCTAAACTACAGCAGATCTAGAAAATCCCACAAAGTTAGTCGTTTCTGAGTTGGTGCCACCCTTTGCCCGGTACCCTATTATCATGCCCTATATTAGTCAAATAGCATCCTTTGTCCTTGACAGTCAGTTGCACTCTGCAAACTGGTGTGCTCACTTATGGTGGTTAAACCTGGAGCAAACCCTGTCATGTGGCATCTGTGACACTCCAGTCTGAGTTCGTTCCAAACCAGTGGTAGTCGTAATGTTCTCGTATGACTGTATGCAGGCTTGGGGCAACAGATGCAGCCCCCGAAAGACGTCTTTTTCAGGGAAAAGATTTCACATTTTGTATATACTACAAAAGCATGACCCTGTTGTAGAAGAACCTAGGCGCTAAGCTGACCCACCTGCAGTCCCTTATTTGTCCCCTATGCATTGTGAAAGTAAAAATGCAACAGGAGACCCCAAACTGTTGAGCAACTGAAACCCTACATCAAGCAAGAATGAGGGGGAAAATGTCACTTACAGAAATTCGTCTCCTTAGTTCCCGACCACACACATAGTGTTGCTAAAGAAGTGTTGATGAGTACCTAGGGTTAGAAACACTGAAGTGTTCCTGAAGTGGTTGGTGTAGCTCAGCGGATAACGCACTACCTGCCGGGGAGCCACCACCACATGTGGGAGACTGGGGTTCAAATTCCGGTCTGGGTGACTATGCTGTGCTACACCAATAAGAGTCCTTGGGTAAGACTCCTAACACTACACTGGCCTCCCTGTAATATGATTAACCTTGTAAGTCGCTCTGGATAAGAGCATCAGCTAAATGCCATAAGTGTAAATGTAAGTGTCCTGGTTTGAGTTAGGTTAGGTACCAGCCAGGGGGAACCGTATATACGTACTGTTAGCTTGGAAAGAAAACGCCACCATTTGGCTGCAGGAGTGACTCTGAGTGCTCTTATTCTCATTCTCTCCATCTTGCCCTACTCCCCTCTTTTCTTTCCCTCGCTCGCTCTGTGGCCACTTCTCCTTGCGTGAACCCCATTATTCATTTGTTTGTTTGTTCTCTCTCTTTCTCTCTCTCTCTCTTTCTCTTCTTCCTTTTCTTCTCCCCGTCTGTGTACCTAGGCAGCCCATTGAGTAACTTCTTTGACGTAATTAAACAACTTTTTTCAGACGAGAAGAACGGCCAGGTGCCCCACCCACCTGGCACGCCCAACAGACACCCGCCTAACGCCCGGCGGCATGAGGCCGACTCTAGTGACTCTAAGTGCCCAGCGGGCAATGCCAGGGACAGTCCCAGGATGGTGGCCTCTGTTGGGACGCAGGAGCAGCCCTAGAGAAGACGTTCCATTGTAGACCTGTAGAAATAACAGTCAAGCGTTGTTTTTGTTCGACCTTAGATACGGCTTCACCGATGTACATACTGTCAGAAGCGATGTAAATATCCTTGTCCAATAGGCTTTTTGTATGATGGAACGACTGTATAAACACATCCGAAGAGGAGTTTTACAGATTATAGCACATCCACACGCCCCCCTCCTCCGCCCTTTCCATTCCCCCAGCCATTGTCATTTGTAGCGAAGCCTTTGTCTTCTCGTTTGTGTCCTCCCGCCTTTCCTTCCTCACCTGTGTGATGACTTGTTTTTGCTGCCAGGAATTATCCAGAAAAGCTATTAACACCCCCGCTCCCCTGCTCCACCTGCGCCCGCACTGACCCACACTCTTGACAGAGGGCGCTGTTTGCCGTGAGCCAATTTCCGAGGAAACCAGACGCTTCATCCATCCTCACCTTCTCTCTCTCCAACACCTTTGTGCTCCTTGAGGAAAACACACACTCAAACATGCTCTCCTCTCCCACTCATGCTCCCGTTCCTTATCCAAACTTAGATACCCAAGGAACTGTGTGATACGCCTTCAGCCTGCTGAACCACATGGCATACAAATACAGACACATACATCCAACTTACGGACATGTACAACTCTGGGATTTACTGAAAAAGGAAAGAAAAAAAAACAGAGAAATGGGGAGGAAAGACATTACGGATTGTCCCAAGGGGATGGAAACTCTTGACAGATTGTATTGTGTCATTGTTTTTTTGTTTTTTTCTTTCAATGTTGACTTTCTTTTCAACGAGCTGGGTTCAATTGAAAAGCACTGCTGTAGACGGACTGAAATGCTTATTCCAGGAGGTTTGGGTAGGACTGGGTGGGATGGGGTGGGGGTAATATTAAGCAGAATGATGTAGAGGTTAATGAGATTATACTAATGAATGATTTGTTCTGTTGTACAGATCAATACACTTCTTATGTATAACGAAATGTCTAGATGTAATACTAATGTTTAGTTCTGTAGATTCAGATTTCAATCTCGTGCTGCCACATATGACATTCTTTTCCTTGTATTTTATTGTTTGTTTATGAAGCGTGTCGTTTCATTCGACCTCATTTCAGACTAGCCGTTACACTGGAGCCACAGCTCCATGATCATTCCGCCTGATCAATGGTTCGTCATATCTCATGTCGATTACCAGCAGTAGAATACGGAGGACAGAAGTGTTTGATACATGCGTGGATATTTTTGTATTTCTTTTCCCTTATTTATTCATATCGGATCATATCTGAACCCTAATTTATTATCATTATCAGATTATGTACATGAGAGGAAGATGTTTAGATGAACTGAATGTTATTTATTTACATCCCTGAGTGCTTGTACGTACTGGGGCAACACAGGTTTGTTCATTTGAAGAAGAAGAAAAAAAGAAAAGAGCTTTCTTATGACTTGAGTTAAGAGACTTATGTGGACATTGACAGTATTTCTTTCTTTTCTAGCTTCGAAAGAGGAAAAAATGTAGTATATGTTTAAAATGGTCATTTAACAGTTATTTAAGAATGTAGTCTAGCCTCTGTGGGGAGGGTATGAGCTTCTCGATATCGGTCAGCTTCATTGTGTGTGTACAATGGATTAAGACATATAAAAAAAGCTCCTCTTGAATCAGTTCTCCTGTAAATAGACTGACCTCACCTTCTTCAGACGTGAAGCGGGTGGATGGTTCCTGCTCTTTGCTTTTAACTTGTATTATTGCTGTGTGCATGCCAGACATTGGCTTTCCTTTGCATGGCGCTAGTGTAATTGTTAACCCCCCTCCTTCCTTCTCTACTCCTTACTGCTGCCCCGTGTTACTCGAGGGGGGGAAAAAATACAATCTCAGCAGCCCTCTTTTTTCTCCGTTATTCTAGCCGCTATTTTTGTCCTTCTCTCTTTCCCTGTCCTTTAGTGCACTGAGTTTTGAGATGCTTCCTCTTGTCTGTACCATGTACCTCTACAAGGAAAGAAACTCCATCCGTCCTACGACCCCTAGTTTACAGACACAGTGAGACTTTTTTTTGACAGAACAAAATCGAAGCAATACCTGTTGTTACCCATCCTATTTTATACAGTAGCGTACACCTGAACACGATGAGCAAGATGAACACTAACGTTGGCCATGCAGAGCAGGAACAAACCATGAAGCTGTAAAACCCCTTGTAACATAACTGAGCAATTTCAGAGCGGAAAAAAGGAAAAGAAAAAAAAAACACAAAACAATAAACTCATTCACTTACTAGGAAAGCCTGTATCCTTGTGTGTGTGGAAATTGTGCATGTGTGCGTTCTCAGGATCACCTTTGGTGCATGTTCCTGTTTTGCCAAACAGTTGGAACTATGTACACCCTGGTGCCAAAGTCAGAGACCACCTTTTGTTTCAGTTCCAGTGAAAAACGGCCAATAAGTACAAAATATTCCTTTTTCAGCCTCAAGAAAAACATATATTCAACACAAAATGACATCTTTGTTTTTGCCCATTCGTTACTTTTAACTTTTCTATCTTTCCAGTCCTAAGCCCAACCCGTTACAGTCCTCCCAACAACCTTTCCAAATGTTTCCAAAGCGCTCACTGACAGTACAGTCCGCTTCAAAGAGGCACCTGCTCAAACACACCACAGCTGCCCTATGAATATATTTCTATGGTGCATTTAAAATAAGATAATCCACTTACATAAGGGTGAAGAAAGACAAAGGAAAAGAATGAAAACACAGGAGGCTCCAAACCGGAGATCCTAACAAGCATGTCAAACCCAGCAGACCACCAAAGCTGTAACCAGATAAACATGACTTTCATCTGTGGGAGAGAGGAAATCAAGCTCCTCTCTTATTTCTGAGCTGAAACAATCCATAGGTGTTTCTCTCCATCCTGCACTGTGAGAAGGCACCGCAACACTATGCGTCTGAAAGGATGTGCAGCTGTCGAGAAGCTGCAACTGGAGAATTGCATTAAAACACCGCGTCTGGGCACATGAGATGTGGAGTAAGGGTTTATCAACTGATGAACATCTAAGACTCAACCTTAGAGTTGTTTACAAGATGAAAGCTGTAATGAAGGGAAAGGTGGTCATACACACTGAATACTGAAACATATATATTTAGTTTTTAATTCATTTTAATTTAAATATGTCTTTTTTCCCTGATGCCAAAAACTTGCACTTACTGATCGTTTTGGCTGGAAATGAAATAAATGAAATGGTGGTCTGCGCAATACTGTATGCCGTTGCACTGGTTTGCTATTGTAAGATGCTTTGTGGTTTCATGGCTTCACATTACTATTCACTATTCAGTGTCCTCCAGCCAACATGCTGCATTTATTCCAGAATCTGTTATTCCCAGTACCAGCAGGTGGTGCTATGTGTACATACTGGTCAGTATGTCGTTGTTCTCTTCTTACAAGTATCGTTGATTTATTTGATTAAAATAAACATGGAGGTATTACTTCTAAGTTGATTCCACAACTGAAAAAAATAAATAAACTCATAATGTTATATTATTTTATTTGTTCTGCATAAAGCGCAATAAAAAGGGAACTTAAATAATCTCACATTATTTTTAAATAGAAAATGTCCATTCTATTCTCCATTTGTTGTAATTTAGCTTATATAAAAAGTATTCTTCCCACACCATCCAGCACGACTCCTACCGCATGAACTCTTTACAAAATGGACGCAGGTCAAGGTATAGAGGAAGAGCTGTTCCTCAGACACAATGTTAGAGTTTCTAAATTTTGATTGCTTTAGCTACAGGAATGCCACTGCATTCAGTATATGTATTTTACACACATGTACAGTCTTGCTTTGTCCATTGTTGCAAACTCCCAATGATTGAATCGGTTGTCATTATTTCTGTTCACGTTGCTCAACTTCCATTTCCAGCTTCCTTGTGTCCAACAGCGTTATCCTCATCCGCTCTTCTTTCTTCCTTTACTTTCTTTCTGTCCTTATCTCTCTTTGGCTTTCCCATTATTGTCCACCTCCAGCTTTATTTTTACCATCTTATGCTTCTCTGTAGTCTCCTCTCACACTCGAGAGGTGGTATGGAGTGAGCGCAGCCTGCAGGTTAGTGTGGCCTCCAGTTCCTCCAGGAGCAGATCTCTCCCTGAGCTTGAGCGTGTCGTGGGTCCACAGAGTAGCCCCCGGAGGGTCTCTCTCTCAAGCAGCGCAGCCATGTGCTGGAGAAAGTAGCCCTCACAGTATGCACTCAGCTCCACAGCACCATGTGTCTGTAATACAGAGATAAGTTTACATATTTTAAAAGGCTGATTACAGGTGAGTGATAGAGACATCTGGTTGAATTCTGTGTTGTACTGTTTTTCTGAGTGAAACTTCAACACATGACACAGAAAAGTTCATACTGCTACACGTTCTGCCTCCTCACGGCTGTAGCCATTCTTACAGTGGTGTCAGTTCTACAGTATCAGTCTGATCCTGAAAGTCGGGCTAAACAAGCTGGTAGCCCTGATGCACCTTCGCAAGCTAGACTGGAGCGGGACTTTTCAGGGTGGTAAGTTTTTACTGCTTTAGCTCTCTGTGGGTTGTGTGAAAGCAACAAGGATTGTGTTATGAGATGACCTCAGCTTGTAACTAAGAAAAGGGAATTCCAGGCAGCTGTGTTTCAGGCAGCTGTGAAAAGTGGTTTGTGTGGGAGTTTCTCGCTCTGCCGTGTACTTTGGGATTTATAATTGTGTTTACATGCACAAAAAAGCTACATAGCACTCTAAAGAAAAGGGATAAACCCAAAAACATAGTAGGTCTTCCTTAAATATCCCATTCTCTGCCCTGTAAAGAATGTGTACTTTCTCAAATAATCCAACTAGGGAGCACAAACTTTTACATTCAACGGTGCATAGTTTCTGTCTTCCTACCAGCTACCCTTCACACACAAACATTTCATGACAAGTGGGCCAATAGAAATGATCCAAATGTGCAAAGAATAAAACCGTAAAACATTTCTATCATTTTGTTGCAAGTTTGATTTCATTTTCTCTAACATTTTGAGAGACGGTCTGTAATGATGGCCTGTAAGCTCACTGTGTGGGTCTTTGTAGTAGTCACTTATCTGTGTTTGACCACAGACAAACATTACATAAACAGGCCGCAGGACTGTAATGACGGCAGAAACGGGTTCCCTGTTCACCTTGCTTGTGTTATAGATGTGAACCATTTGGCTTACCCTGGCAGTGTTGTAAATACTGACTGCGTTCTCCAGACATATGTTTTGAGCACAGAGCTGTTCACAGTGCCGTTGTAGTCCTGCCAACTGGAACAAACTGGCCACTGACAGCAACTAGTAGAGAACAAACTCAAATCAGTTACTTCAGCATACACAGTGATGTACACCAGCCTCCATTTTCTTATCAGTTAAATTTTTTTTCAGTCATGTCATGCAGTGCAATCACATGATCACATATAACATCCATTTTTTGATAGATAGATAGATTTTTATATCGGTTATCAGCAAAGGGCCTTGTCAGATTTCCAGGGTCATATCGGTTTTGTTATTTCTGAGATATTTGTGTTACAAGCTAGTCTCTCTTACCTCCAGTAACTCCGGTATGGCCAGCTTCAGAGATTCTGTCCCCCCGCAGTACAAGTATGACATCATCACCTAGGGATGTACCATGTGAAAATGATTAACCCCAGATCCTATAGTACGAAGCTGCTAAACAGGAGAAAGGGAAGGGGAATGTGCGGCTGATGGTACCTGGAAAATGTTGTATTTCACGTCACTGATCTCAATATCCTTGCAGTGCTGAGAGCTACTGGAATTGTTGGAGCCCAGTAGGGACTTAAACCTGTTTGGACAAAAAAAAAAGAATACTCATAAAAATGACATGAAATATTAACTATTAACTCAGCCTTTCATATACATCAGTGAGCTTTTCATACAACACCTATTTCAATATTCAGGGCCACATTTATAATCACTTCAGTAATCTGCTAATCCTTTTTGCCATCCCTCTTTCACCTGTAATAGATCTCTTTACTAGGAGGAGGCACATCTTACCTCTCAGATGCTGTAATCAGCAAAACCCTGTGAGCATAAAAGGGCTTTCCCTCCACCAGAAACGTGACGTCAGACATCTCCTGGTTATTTAGAAAGTGAGGGTCTGTATACAGAGACAGAAAATTAGTAAATTCATTCAGAATTCAGAATTTGGGTAGCTCTGTTAGATAATGATAAGATAATTCTGTTACAGCAATACTTTAATAATTAATAATCACATCTTTCCACATAAATATCTCTTACCGAGCTGTGCTGACAGAGTGGACTTCATCTCTGGAATGGGAGGAATAGGAGCAGGGCCGTAGCAGTGACTGAAGATAGAGCCTAACTGCTGGATTATAGCTTCATTCTGTGCACACAGAGACAGAGAACCATGTTGAGTACCAACACAATTCAGATGTGGCCCTTCCACAATTTTTGTAGAGACTATGATGTGAGTATTTTTGTTGTTGGTACCTTGCTGCTCTTAAGGATGCTGAACATGAGGGGCAGGCCAACAGAGACTAGCTCTCCGCAGTAGTCCTCCTCTTTGATGGAAGCGAAATCTCGCAACAGAGAGAGTGTAACAGCGGCTCTGGACTGCAGCTGCGCGCTGCGCAGAGACTCCAGCCATACGTGCAATTTCCAGGGCACTCCTACAGGGGGCAGCGCAGAGTAAGTCAGTCTGGCCTGTTCTGGTATTCGTTTAGTGACAAGCAACCTACTCCACATGGCATGCTTACTTTCCGATATGGCTGACCTACCCAGAGACCGAAGCTCCATAGTAACATCCAGGTAGCCATGCTCAGCGCTGTAGAAAGAGGCCTCCTGAAGGGCCTTCATACGAGCCTTGCAGAGGCGAGGCTGTCCTCCCTCTGAGGCCAGGCTGGGGTTGGGAGATGGTGGGATATCTCCATTCCTGCAGTTTCCCCCCACCTCCCCCTCCACGCCCTCTGCTAAAATCTCTTCCAGAGAGAGCACGTCCTCCTTCACCTGCTGTGGCTGAGACAGGAGCTTCCTCAGTACATTCCTGCAACCACAAGAAATAAAGCCCTTATTATGGTAACAGTGAGTGTATTATCTGTCTTTTCATAAGTACTGTTTTCTTGACCACTGCTGATTTCATTGTTATGGTTATTTGTGTTTCATGTTGCCCACAGACACAGTAGCAGTAATATAAAATATGATTGTAGTGCAGTGTTGCGCTGAGTACACCGAATAGTCTGACTATGTATTTGTGTCATGCGCACAATTATTTACTGAGTTCACATCCTGTCCTGTCCAGTAAGCAATTACTCATATATACAGTCTGGCCACAATCCCTTATGTGTTTGTGTTAATAGGTTAACCAAATTGCTTTGGACTTATAACATGCTAGGTCACAGCTGAAGTGACAATGCTGAAATCCTGTATCAGCCAGTGTGAGTGTGGGTGGTTGCTTGTGAGAGCACCTATAAGAAACTTTAGAGACTCAGGGAATATATGCATGTCTGTCTGTCTGTCTGTCTGTATATATGTATGTATGAATGTCTCTATGTATGTCTGTCTGTACGCCTGTCTGTCTGCATGCATGTGTGCGTGTCTGTATGTATGTATTTCTGTATGTCTGTATGTGTGTAAAAAGCATACATGGTGTGAGTAGGCCATTTGTTTGGTTTGCTTTTTTTTAAAGTCTATTTAGTGTGCAAATGAGTAATCTGTAAAAGCTAGCTGTTTCCGATGAGTACAATATGTACATGTATGACAAAGTAATTAGTATGGAATGAGAGTGTGGACAAATTGTGTGTTCAATCAGTAGGGGGCAAACGTGTATGCTGACATTAAGCGTGTGTGTGTGTGTGTGTGTGTGTGTGTGCCAAAAAACAATAAAAAAACACCACCAATCAAAAAAAAAAAAAAAGTGGTAAGTGCCCTTTGTGTTTGTGTGTGTGTGTGAAAGACTTTTTCTGTTGGGCCTTTTCGGCTTTGGGGGCCAAAAAAAAATGTACGTGCGTGTAGTTAGTTAGCGTGCGTAAGAAAACTTACCCGAATAGCGTGCGTGCGCGCGTGCGAGAGAGATCAGCAGGGGGTCTGTGTGTACCTATGGCCATGTGCAGCAGCGTGACTAAAGCAGTTCATGTCCTCGTAGAGCGATGATGTAAGAACATTTCCTTCATGAGCCCTCAGCAAGGGGTCAGCGCCCCGCGCCAACAGCAAACTCACCATTTCATAATTCCCTGCAGGAGAGACAGAAACAATGGGGGAGTCAAAAAATGAGATAATTGAGACAGAGATAAAGAAAGATAATAGAAAGAGAAAAGGAGAATGACAGGGACAAGAAAAGAGGACATAGTTGAATCTCTCAGCATAACCCATTAGCAGCTGCAGTGGCCCTCCCAGTCAGCTATGTGTGGCCTCTCTACAATCCCAACAAGGAATGTGAGCCACACACTTAAAAAGTTTAAACCAACCGCAAACCCCCTCACCGCACCCTCGGAATACACACACCAGCACACAGTGCACAATCCCAAAGCACATGTTTCTGACCCAGTTCAGTCAGCTCCCATTGGTTAATTCATTGTAGAGTCTGGCTATGGGCTGTCATCATAAGCCTAGTTTAGGCCATGCCAGCAGTGGATGGCAGGGTATGAGCTTCAGTGCTGAGCCCTACAGCCAGAGTGGCAGAGAGAGAGGTGTACAGGCCTCAGGGCACCGAGTGTAATTGTTTTCCCCACTGCTTCTCCAGCATCTCTGGCACAGACACATGACCCCTGCTGCGTCAGCTGCACTGTGATTAGTCAATGGTACTTGTGCTTGTTTGAGTGTTTAGGCATGAAAGTAAACATATTCTTCCTGACATAAAAGAAATATGAAAGCAATTATATTGTATTACATCAGCTGCTTTAGTCTGAAAACGAAGCAATGCAATATCCACCGTATACAGAAATGGCTTGTGTTAGGGCTGTTTTTTTGAACACTAAACGTGTGGTATTATATATATGCGTATATAATGTAATATGTAGAACGAGGTTCTTTAAGTCCAATCCTAGAGGGGCGGTGTCTAGCACAGTTTTGTGATTTCTCTGTTCAAATACACCTGATTTAATTCATCTGTTAATTGGCAGAACCAGCCTTGTGAACATAGTGACCAGTTCGATTCTGTGGATTGCTGTGCTCACTAGTGTGTGTGCATGTAGGTGTTTCACGTCACGGTTGAGTTAAATGCGGAAGCCAAATCACTCTGTGTGCAATAACGAATAGCAAAACATGGTCTTAAACACTGTACTCAGAATATGATTGTACTCACCTGCTGCAGAGGCCAGTTGTAGTGGGGTATCAGCACAGCTCTCCTGCCCATAACGCACTGCTGCTCCCTCCACACTCGCACCAGCGTCCAAGAGGAGCTGAGATTACACACACATACAAAGAAAGACAGAATATGAGCCTAATTAATAAAGAGGGAAGACAATAAAAGGCAGCATGGACACAAAACAGATACATAAAATACACAACTCATAACTGCTCATTTATTATTAAATACTATTGAAATAAATGCAAAAACAAACAAGAAAAAGCAGAATAATGGCTGTGCTTGACCCAAAACTTATACACCACAGGGGGTGAAGGGGCGCGCTAACATCAGTAAAATGCATGGCCCATACTTCTAAACTCACTCAAATTCTAAGGGCATGTTACTGATAAGTCAAAATACCAACATTTGGAATTAGCTTCACCAGGGCAAATTTACAGAAATTAAAAAAAGGTAGGTCAATTTAATTATAATACAATTACTTATATTTTCATTGAATACCATATACCACTTCCCTATCTTCATGGGGCTTACCTGTACCACAGAGATATGTCCATGCAGCACTGCAAACGTGAGCGCCACCCAGTGGCGACTGTCAGGGTGAACTGAGGGGTGTTTAGGGGAGCAGACTGGAACCTGGGTGGGAGGGACACAGAGCTTTAGGTTTCAGTCATCATAAAGCAGCAGGCCTTCGTCTCTGTTGGCAGCTGGAACGGATGGTTAGTACTTACTGCTATGTCCAGATTGGCTCCAGCGTCGATCAACATCTGGACCAGAGCCTCGTCTCCAGCTGCGCAGGCATACATCAGTGGGGTCATGCCCTACATCACACACAAACGGAGAAAGTGGATAGTCTGAGATCTGGCTAAAATTAGATCAATATTGTTCTGGAAGCTCAATGCAAAACTCTTACGAAGCTAAACTTTCTCTCATAGGCTCCAAACAGCTTTCTTATAACATACTTCCTACAAATGCCTATAACGAATGTGTTATGTAGGATAGGGAGTAGTTGTTTTTAGGTTCTGGGAACTGTCACTATAGAATATATTTAAGATTAAGATTATTTTGATGATGGGTAAAGTAATGTGTATTAAATACAAATACTAAAACTGGACAGTTACTGAAAGGAGATTTAAAAAGGGAGCCTACTGCATGACAAAATTTAAGAAAATGTGTATTACTACAGGAGAGGTCAGTATAAGACTGTAAAATCATTATATAAACTGCCACAGCTAATTATTTAACCATTTTTAAACCAAGTAATAAATCAGATTTAATCAGGTCATCATGATCATGGCCTGGTAGTATTGCTGCTGTGGAGACTGTGTAGTACCTGATCGTCCATGCTGTTGACCCCATCTGGCCCCAGCAACTCTATGGCCTGGCCTATCAGATCAGTACGGCCGCAGTTAAGCATGCGAAAGCCCAGGTCCAGCTGGAACTTATCAGTGGCGGCCTTGGCATCCAGTCTTCTGAAGGAACTAAAACAGCATTCTGGCCTGGAGAGAGAGAAAGGGGTGGGCGATTAACAGAGGAAAAGATAGAATAAATAAGAAATGATGAGAGGGAGGAAGGAAAAAATGAAGGATGGCAAGTAAAAGCAAGATAAACTGGAAGAAGGGCAGTAAGGAGTGGGAGTCGGTTTATGCAGGCTTCAAGGGAGGAGTAGTGTATTTTTCCCCAAGAGGTTACAAATCATAAAGAATCAGGCCAGAGTTCTGACATCAGTCTGTGGGCTGAAATCTGGGTGGGAGCAGCTAATAAAATCTGAGGGCTCTGCAGATGGCCTTTGCCCACTTTTGAAAAAGTAGTGCAGTAAACGCTACAAGTGGATGAAATGAGGTCATATGCTGTGCCATTTACCAATACATCCCGTTTAATATGTGTAAAGTGTGACAGTTTTTATTACGTCTTATTCATTTTTATACAGAGGTATTATAAAGCAAAAGGTCATAATCTAGCCAAAAGTGTATAAAAGCAGTGGTGTCTAATTCTGGTCCTAGTGAACTACAATCCTGCAAAGTTTAGTTCCAATCTTAGTCTGTCACACCTGAGCCGGTTAATCGGGGCTTTCAGGAGCCTCTGAATATTAGCTCAAGATGTGCTGGGGCCATACGATGAGCCATACTGTCAGGAATGAGCTGCTCATTAAGCAAAACAAATATGCCCAGCAGATGCAAAAACACTCTCCTGAGCCATACAGACAGCAGACACAAAAATGAGAGCTAACATTGGATGCTGAATAAAGAAAAACAAAACACCTTGAAAAATGCAAAAGAACATATTTAGTCCATTTTTAAATGGATAGGCTTCAGCAACCAATCACTAATCCTAACTCAACTGATACAGTTATACACCAGAATATGAACTTTTTGTGAAGGGTTTGGCTTGTACATCTCAGGAACAGGAGTTATGCACCCCTCCCCTGAATAAATGATTATTGTGAATGTAGTTAGAAATAAGCAACAGCAATAATATCATGAAAAGCTGTTCGGGCAAGTCTTACTTCAGCAGCCTGGGTTCACAGTCCAGCCCGGGCAGGAGCTGCCGTGCCGTCTGTCGGACATCGTCACTGTCCACCAACAGACTGCGGCGATGCTCAGCGTGAACGATGGCCACACGCATCCACTCCATGAGGGGTGGGAGCAGGAGGAACGGTCTGCAGAGGAGACAGAGGAGAGAAAACTCAGCATGGTAAATCCAAATCTGAAATGATTTCCTAAATATTAAGTTTTTGTAACAAATTAATAAATACTGGGAGCTAAAACAAAAACTTACATGATCACAGTTCAGTTTGGCTACTGAAACTTACAGTGACACGTTGCCCATCACAAACTGATTTAAGAGAAGCAAATGAGAGTGTGGGACACAACAAACACATCTGCTTAGCCCAGGACAGGGCTTATTTTGTCCAAAAGATCAGGCCACAGTATTTTAATTAGGGTTCCTCTGCTAGCAGCAGAATGGGCCGTGTCTTTCAGCACACTGTCACATCTATAAACTCACTTGAATAGCCACAGCTGCTACTGTTCACACTCCTTCCACAGTTCACAAACTCCCTGACCATATGAATGCACTCTGCTTGCGTGTCTTTTCTTAAGACAGTTTTTCAAACACAAAAGGATGTGAATGTGTTATTGGTTGCATTCCACCTAAAGAGTAACCAGCAGAGAGAATACAAAGCAATAAGGCAATTATTAAAAACTTGATTTTAATTTGTATCAATAGTGGACGGTGGAGGGAACAGATAAAGCAGAGGAAGGAAAAATCATTCTAACTTATGTGCAAACCGTATACAAGCATGTCGTGTATATAACGTTTTAAAGCTATATTGGAATTTTTTGAGTTTGGATGGTTTTCGAATGTAAAGTGAGGCTTCTGCTTTAGGATTCTCTTTAGGATCTGCTTAAAGCCAATAAATACATGTACCAAAAGGGGGAGCCATTGCCACCTTGCTGCTTCAAACTTTAAAATTCTTTTAAGGCAAACAAACCGGGCTCATAATGAAAATTAATAAATTAATAAATTATTGATAGTCATCTGGTGTAGCAGGGCATTTATCGCCATACTAGCTGAGCCTCATTAGCTCTCACGGTCTCTTGGCCATATTAAGGATGATGCAGTCTTTTAAGCACTGCTTCATTTATGTTAGCAAGTACCTCGGATGTACAGCCTCACATTTGTTCTGTTCACTTGCGCATATAATGAATCCAGCAAAAGAGCAAATCTGGTCTTAGATCGCTAGAAGAGGATAGCCACCCTGACTCTCACTATCTCTGAGCTTAAGGCCTCGCTGTCTGCTTTACTTTGCTCGACAGGGCTTTCCTGCAGCAAGAGAGGAGATAGTGCTAGTGATAGTTTGCTCCTAGGGAGCAGACGGCTCAGCAGGAACACGGTAAAACAAAGTCGGCTCACCGAGGGTCTGCCAGCATAATGAGACATATGCAAATATGAGCCATGCTGGGGGGGACGAGGTGCTTATTAAGCTAGGTAAATATGCGCACTGATGACAACTACAATTCACAGAACAATACAGATGCTCAACAGGAAAGAAAAAAGACCTAACAAGTAGAGACAGATGGGAGCTAATATTAGACTCTGAAAGGAACACCAGGGTAGACTGGAAGAAAAAGTCAAGCAGCTATTTTTAGCATCAAAACACTTTAAGAAGTGTACTAATATTAAGTAGGCCATACTTAAATGACCAGGCTACAGTAACGGACCCCCTGTACCAGCCTCAGACTGGATTTGAGAAATATGAAACAGTAGTGTGTCTGTGTGACTGTGTTGAGTGTACGTGTTTTGAATACATGTCTAATTTGACCTGTTATCTGCGAGAGCACATAAGGAGTTTGAGTATATTTATCTGCAGGAGTGCAAGACAGGAGAGGGGGGATGCTTTCAATCCCAGGGCTTCTCTTTGATTAAAAACAGCCACTGATGGCACTACTACAGAATTTGAAAGATTACAACATCCAAAAAGTTCTGGCTCCTTACCAAAGTGTATTTCCTGTAGAACTTTTCCATCCCTGAATACAATTATCGATCCTTCGAAAGCTCCCAACCCTGGAAAAAACTATTCTACAGCAAAGCTGCTGAGTTACAACTATTACCCTCCTCACTCACCCACACACTTTTGATGGATAGTCCACTCCTGTGACCCGATTCTTATCTGAATGAAACCAAAGCAGCATGAAACCCGATCCCTTCTAAATGTTTATAACCTTTTGCTTTGTTCGCTTGCCAGAGGGCCACACTGGTGTACATAGTGTGCCTGGGCCATTCTCGCTCTCATTCATCTGGCCCCTGGGTCACCCCACGACAGTGACCCCTTCTTCTGATTCAAGGGCTCAAGTTCAGCCCGTAGCCTTCAAGCCGAAACCTGAGCATGGCCACAGGCCACATCAAAGCCCTGCGAGGCTGGGCGCGGTGAAACCAGAGAGCATGCAGTGCTAATTAGCCCGTGCTGCACAGAGACATGTTATGGGGTCTTGTTGTGACCAGGTCACACTCGAGATGTGTGACTGTGATTAGACATGGGCTACAGAGACCACACGGCCTCACTGCCTTCTGACTACATGGGTGTTTGTGCCGTGGTGGCTCTGAGTCACACTCGAGACAGGAAGCTTTTGGAGCGCATAACAGCTCGCTCCACTTTGTGGCGCAGTGTGGTCTGGCGAAGGGTAATGTTTCATTCCTCAGCTAATATTGAAGCTTAGACTTTTTTCTTTTTTTTATTAGAGCTGTACACAATCCATAACATTGATAATAATAAATTATTCCATGTTTTTAATGTATGATAATTGAGCTGCAGCCAGTCCTTAAGACATGTAGGCTACAGCTTGCCTGCATGCTGCCCAAAAACCTCCACCTAAATAACAAACATAAGTGGAAAACAACAAAGGTGCTCCACTAGCTCACTTCAAAGGGACAGCCCAATATGAGCTCACCCTGCCATCTTCATGATAACACCCCCACCGGAGATTTACAGTGTAACTGCAGTGTGTGTGTGTGGCAGTGGAATGGCTTACAGGTGGTGGTACCCTGGCAGTGATTAAACTTAAGGACCCACTCCTGATTTAAGATCCCCTCTGTGGGCCTCCTATTATTGAAAAGTCTATTAAACCTTTGTTTGAAACTCCAAACCGCAGACTCGCTCTAACAGGCTGTGTGGTCCTAACACAGATCAGTAATTGTAAAGATGCTGGTAAGGGCTCTTTGAGGTCCTCCTATCATAGGCAGAGGTTACTGCTACACAGGGCTGATTTACAACACCTCAGGGCACCCTGCATGTCTTGTAGCGGAAGAGCGGGTGGAGGGGCAAGAGAGAGGGAGAGAGAGAAAGAGAAATGGACTAAGATACAGGGGTCAGAGGGGTGAAGAGGAACTGTGCTAAGCATCAGTGGCACTAGCAGACAGGGAGGTTAAGACAAAAGCTGAAATAAATAGATGACACACCAATCATGTGTCTGTGTTCGGAGTCAGCCCATACATGCTGTGTCAGGAGACCTGCTTACTGAAGCAGCTGTGAGGAAGACACAGGATTTATGCATGTGGGAGTTGTCTTTCTGAATAAGCAGTAACGGTAAACGCCTGCTTTAGGAGTATCTGAGGGTATGCAGGCAATGAAGAATGAAAGGAGTAGGTGTTTGATACTGGGGCTGTACAATGCAAGAAGCAGATTCACCTACACTCTTATTGAAATAGCCAAGTAAAATGATAATATAATAATCTACAGTGTTTGAGCCAGAAGCCACTCTTTATTTAACTCATTTCCAGTCAAAACATCCAATCAAGAGTATTTCAGAAGAAGGTTTGAGAAGACCAGATACATTAAAAAACCCACTTAGTTAAGGTAGGAGGAAAATAAGTGAAACATGGGGAAACACTGTAGAAACACTGCCTTTGAGAGACGGGAGAAAAACACTACTCGCAGTGGGCATTTCTACTGTAAGAGAACAACTATAGGTGTGCTATAGGTATAAAAGAATGTGTAGCTCTGGAAGTTGTTACTGAGAAAAAGAAAATTTGCAAATCAAGCAAATAAATGGGTGTTTTTATCCAAACAGTGGACAGATGATCCTAGAGCCATTAACATTAACATCTCAATGGGTTTGGGATTATTTGGATCATGAGAAGCGGGAAAAGAAATCTGCAGAGATGCCTTCCACACCTCTAAAGTTCTGTGCTAGAGGTTGGGAAATTAGAAAAAACATGCCTACACTTGTCTTTGAAAAACTGGAGCTGTAATAAAGACAATAAGAGCAATGAATACTGAAAATGCATCATCACTGTCCACGCATTTTGTGAAAATGCTCCAAAATTGCTCGGACTAAAAGCTCATTACATTAACTTGCACTGAAAAAAAACTGTTTTAAAGTTATAATTTGGGACAGATCTGGTCAGCAATAATAGACTACCTAGTATTTATGTTATCATTTTAAATTAGTTTACTGCTTTTTTTTCCTGAAAAAAAAAACCTTCATAGTCATTCTGATTAGAAAAGAAATTAGAGATCTGAGATTCCAAGTATGCATATTCTATCTAAACGTTTGTAGAAGCATCATGCCTTGCATTCATTAACACGAGGCTAAGACTCCGGATCATCAACATAACCATCAAAGGATTGTAGGGAGTTTGCTCTTGAGCACTCAGGAATCAAGCAGCTGGCTGCACACATACCAGTATGCTGTGAAGGGTAAACGTAAACAGACTATTTTAGCGTTTCCGTTTGGGCTTAGGTTTGGCATAAGCATGGGCTTTAGTGTTAAGGTTAGTAATTAGAGTTAGGGTAAATGCTAGGGTTTAGGGTTAGGCGCAAATAACACAAAACATACCCCAGAACAGTTCATCTGGAGTCTCCCTTTTGCAGTAATCTGTAGTCATTAAGCTCTGGCTCCGTTGGAGCTATTGTTCCTGACAGGTTAATCCCATCTATTTGGAGAAAGCTTGTCCCATTGTGAGCAGAGACAAGAACCTCCTGCTGCACCCCTCAAGGAAAGACATGGAGTGCTGATAGGAAGAAACCTGCTCCAGGGCCTGCTTCTTGGCCTGAAAGTAACGTCTTGATCCTATTGTGTCTCCTCTTTCTGTAAATCCTAAAAACCTTATAAGCTCACATCCAAAGAAGATGCAGCTTTAGCTGGTTACATGTACTGCTCTTTTTTACTTGGTGTAAAGAAAGTACTAAAGGCAGTGTTAAAACTGCACTACATTTTGCTCGGTACGCTCATAAAAATAAAAATGCCATAAAAACTTCTTCAGAGCAAAGCTGTGTAACGCCCACTTTCGGTTCCGTAAATAAACATCCGAATTATGTGCTTTTATAAAACTCAGTTGAGACCCCTTAACTGAAAGGTTCTTTAGGGAACCAGACGTGGTTATTTTATGGCATGGCTCCAAAGAACTCTTGTTTGACCCTTACTTTTAACAGTGTACTGTAGGCAGTCCTACACACGGTGCATTCCACCTAGAGTGCTCAAATCAAAACAGCTCAGGAATAACCCCACAAAGCTCATAATTGAATGAACTCACACAACAAAGGCACTGAGATGGGGATTTAAATAGGTTCACCATATCATTATTACCTTTTCAAGCTCCTTCAGGCTAAAGCATTTCTCCGATTTCACATGCATAAGAATGGGCCTTCAGGTGTTAGTGTGGATTGGAGGCTGGAAACTCTAGGTTCAGTGAGCAGGGGAAAAACAGAAGCTTCAGGCCTCACCTCTCTTTGCTTAGGGCCATCCTGGGTGGGTCCAGGTTGGGGTTCTCCATTGACTCCATTTGAGGGCAGCGTAAGAAGTAGTACAGCGTGTGGAGGGCATCAGGAGACCATGAGACAGGCTGCTGGCGGGCATGACGGGCTGGACTGAGGCCGGGTCGCACAGAGCTCAGGCGCTGCATGTGGTGCATGGCCCGAGACACCAGGTCACCTGATAAGAGGGGAACACAAAATGTGACTGGTTAAAACAGAGATTTTAGAAGGCACACAGTATTAACGATTAGTAGTGTTTGTAGGCACCCCTGCAACCCAAAACTACAAGCTGATGATAGTCATTTAGCATGTCTGTCTAACTAGGTGATGCTTGGCCACCTTGTATGATTAAGCCTACCTTGTATGCCTATGGCAAAAAAAAAACAATTAACATAAAAACTCATAAAGACATTTCTAAAACTTAACATCAAATCTGAACCACTGCTAAAGAAATAATGTCTACTGCCAACTTTCAGTCAAATCTAAAGAGGCCAGGCAGACTGAAACAGTCACAAAATCACAATCAGAGCATGCTTAACTACTGTATAAATATTTGTACTGGTCACATGTAAACAGGAATATTTAAATTATTTCCATGAAATTACTATCCTTATCTTACAGTCCTAAAATCATTTTTAAAAAGATGTTCTTTTTAAAACTTTCTAAAAGAATTTATGCTAGAAATAGAAAAAAATATTCTAGAAATGGACAAGTAATTCTACAAGTAATTCTACAAGTAGATGGTGGAAATGGTGATATTTTTGGGTCTGAAGGCGGTATTTACAGGAAACCCTATTTTCCTCAGCTGACTAGATATTAAACCTGGAATGGTCCTCTACAACTGGCTAACTGCTGATAACAGTGATTAGATAAAGAAGAAACTATCCAAATAAGGCCGTGAGTTCACATTCCTGTTGCGTCTTGTCCCACCCCACCAATTTTCTAAACTGGACCACATCACATTCCATACAATGAGGTGCATAAAATTAGCCACAAAATCCAATCAGATCTGAAACAATAAACACTAGATGAAAAGACAGCATCCCTCATTGTCCTCCGCATAGCAGATACAGTGAAATTCACTATGAGCACTCACACCCAAACATATGTAAAGGAATATTTCTCCTACAAGCACCAACAATACAGCCCCTTGGTTCATTTCCTTCCCTTAGTGTGCTTAGAAACACACAGACACTCATAGTTGTGCATTAGGAATCCATTGCCACTCAAGTAGAGAAACATGAGAGGGGATATTTGGCCTGCTCCTTGCCACTCACTGCGTCTCTGCAGAGCTGTACACTCCAGGACACCCTTATGAACAGTAAATCAAGACCTGGTTAAGGACAGATGGAGGGAGGAGCTGAAATTCCCCCTTGCCTCTCCCTCTATTACAGAGACAGACGCAATCACAGGCCAAGAAACAAAACACCAAGAAGACACAAAAGAAACAATGAGTGGGCATTAGGGTAGCACAGTTAAACACAGGTAGTATCCCATGCATGACCACAGCAGACTGTAAAGGCACAGACACAGTGGGCTGGCTGGACAATTTGTGGGAACGAGTAATACTCATTTGAGCTAATTACGCCATGGGTTAATTTCCAACCAGAGTGGGACCCTCCATTAGAAGCTGACCCACTTGTAGTTTAAAGGGGCTTCTTTGTATCCTGTCAGGCCATGGGAGGGGTCTCCGAAGAATTCTGGCTACAGTCGGAAAGCTGGGCTTTGCTGTTGATGCTTATCCCCGAGGGAGATCAGCTATGTTGGGTCGAGCATATTAAACACTATATTCTGAAGCAAAAACAGGCTGAAATATGTAAGGCTGCCTCAGTCTCTGAAGACTGTCCTATTGGAATAACAAATAACAAATAACAAACAGAGCCACAAATAATGCTACAAGACAATGACAGTGACTACCTCTGAAATCTTATTTTGGAAAACATATTATACTGTAATCATAATCTATTATTTACTCCCCCAACTGGTTGCTTCCTACAGTTAGGCACTCAGATGGACATTTTTTAACAAATGGTTTTTAAGAGTTTTCTGGTACTACTGGTGAGTTTTTGACTAAAATATTGTGGTATATACTGGGAATTCAGAAAAAAAGTTGTTGGGAAAACATCTGTAGTTGTTGTGATTGAATGCCTTCCCATATTGTCCACCCCTGTTTAAACACTCAGATCAAAAACAGTCTCAGTAACAGGACAGATAATACAGAAATAGCAGGGCCAGATCATATTGTAGAAATACTATTGGAAAGCTGGATTCTAGGATGGCCTTTTTGGGTGCAGGGCTCCAGGGCGGCTGAGGCTGTACAGATGGCCCACTGTCTGCCCATTCCCCTGGGCAATGCTGGCTTGCACTAGCCTAAGTGTGTGTGGAGAAGGTGCCAATGCAGCCCAAAGGCCTCCCCAAAGTCAGCACAAAGAGCGCTCTCACTTAAACTCACTGACTGCAAACACTCTGCTAGACCATTCCTTCAAATGAACGTGCTCTTGTGTAGGGGTACAAACACAGGAGTGTCCAGACATTTGCAGGAAGAAAATTTACCCCTTCCATCAGCAAGCCCGACCTATTTCCCAGTCCGTGCCCCCACTGGCCCTGTGGCACGCAGGGTAAACACACACACAGGCAGGTAGGGTGGTTAAGAGAAGGAAGAGCTGGGCAACAGTGAAAGCTTTCATCACTGGGGAAATATCGTATTTTCCCATGTTAAAAAAATACTGTCGAAATGATGAACTACCCATGAACAGAGTCACACTTCAAACGTTCCTGCCGGGGTACAGTTCTGATTATACAGTAGAGCACTGTATGTTTCTAGGATGCTGAATTCTGAACACTTGCCAGCTATTCCAAACTGTTTATGTATAAGCATAATGTGTGTATGTTCACTGGATTTACTTTCAATATCAAGTTATCCTATACCTAATCCTTTTGGAATTCCCATGAGCTATCCATTATTCAACATCAGAAACAGAAACAGTCGTTCTCAGACGGTTTTTGTGGCATGAATTCTACACATTGACAGAAACATTGCTTTGATTATCTGGTCCATCTTATGATTGCGTCACTCAATCCGTATTTTTCAGGTACAGTTGTATCTGTGTATTTTTGGTTCTACCATATCCCAAAAATGTTCTATCGGATTCAGATCCAATGACTCGGAAGTCAGGCTGGGCAGTATGCCAATATATATTATCCTGATAACATCATGGAACGTGGTGTTCTGGTCTTCTGCTGCTGTAGATCTGCCTCAAGATTGACATGTTTTGGGTTCTAATAAGATTTTGGATGTACAGAGTTACTTTAGCCTTTCTGTCAGCTTGAACAGGTCTCCGTTGACCTCTCTTATCAACAAGCAGTTTTGCTTTTGTATGATTGCGAGTAAACTCTGCAGACGAAATCCCAGCAGTTCTAGAATACCATTCAAGTGTAGTGAAAACACCATGATGTATCTTGTGGTTACACAATAGGTAAGGCTAACAAACATGCCCTGTACTACCAATAAACCCAAGACTTCAGCTCAGACTTCATGCTGAGCAGACATCACAAGCCAGACATGGCTAGAGCTCTATCAGGCCAGAAGAGGATGGTGTAGGTCCCGAAAGAAAAAAAAAGAACTGACAGGGAGAATGTATTAACCCCCACTCACATCCTCTAATAGATATCCAGCTGGGCAGGATGTCCCTTTACACTGATCTGAGGCCAGTTCTGCAAAGTGTCTTATAATTTATTAAAAAAAGAAGTTTGGAGGAAGAAGTTGATCTCACACGCGTGTAAAAGAGCAGCCTTTACCTGAGGCCTTTATGCAAATAACACATGGGGTCTGAGACTCCAGGGGAGTGAGTTCTTCCCCACACGTTCTAGCATCCCTCACTTTTGTCTCTCTTTTATCTCACCCAGCTTGATATTTAGAGAGCAAACACTTCCCTGTCTCACTCCTAAGGGACTGAGACGAGGAGTGTTTACCAGGAGGGAGGAATAATGGGCTAATCTGCCTGCAAAGATAAATAACATTCACATTATCACCTTTCCCACATTCCCTCTGCTGAAATAACAGCATGCAAACCTGTATCTGCGCAGTCCTGGCGTGAGCTCATTTCTGTTTTGCCTCAGCCAGAACCCCCTGGCACGCTGAGACGTTCACCAGGAGGAAGAACACTCAACTTGTGCACATATGAATAAACATGATTGTGTTTTTCATACATGCTGAGAATAGTTCGACAGAAATGCGTACTGTATGTTAATGGAGTTTATTCCACAAGGTCGCTCTCAGCTCCCCACTGTCAGGATGGCCCAGTTTTCCAAAACATCAGAGAGACAAGGAGCACGAAAGGGGAAACGTGAAGAAACACTGAGCTGAGGGAAATGCATTTAGAAATTCTTCTCAATGCTTCTCAGAGGAAATCCTGGATGAACCCTTTGTTCTGTCACCTGCATGGTAATTTATACACCACTGTCTTGGATGTGTATATGCAAACGATGAACATGAATAGCGACCTTTATCAACTGCAGATAATCCCATTTAGTCATGATAGAATGGCATCATTCATTTGATCATTTTATTGTCTTTAGGACAGAAATAGATAAAGACACAGAGAGTGAAAGAGAAAGACTTACTCAGTTCTGAAATGCTGCCCACGCAGGTGGCCAGTAGAGACTGCTCCAGGGTACGGAGCTCCAATTGCGCATACGCATCCTCCCTGCTCTCCACCCCGGCCTGCTGGCCTTCTGTGTACGGACTGAAGTGTGCCGGAAGAGACAGCACGCCTACAGAGAGAAAAAGAAAGAGTAAAGGAAACATTAAGAAAGCACAGACTCATTCAATTAACTTGTCATGTCATCTGTAGGCCTACATATGATTTACTTCATAAGTAGCCACCACCACCACAGCCTCCATAAGTGCCAAGCTCACAGCAATGCCATTAACTTTTATAGCTGGATTTATAAACAGTAAGTGAGGCCATCATTGTCTTTTATTGCCAAAGGTTTGGTTTCATTTTAAAGGATTTCTGAATAAAGCAAAACAGACCATAACTTCTCCAGTCTCAACATGTCTTAATCATCAGGAACTAAGCGGAGCCAGTCTGGCTACATGCTTCATGTGCAAAAGGAAGAAGGCAGGTAAATTTCTGATTCAATAGAAGAAAAACAACTCGTTTGTGTTTAAAAGACGCTTCCTTTCCCAACCGTGGGTCTGTTGGTCCGGCAGATATTTTCAGAAAAATCAAAGCTATAAACATTTACCGGATTTAGGAAACGGTCAAAACCAGATTGACTCGTCCACCATAAGAATGTACTGTAGGGACCTGTAGAAGCTTGTGAGCTGCACACCCTCCAGACATTTTATGTTATTTGTGTGGCTTGTTCGTTTAGTTATGCATGCACCTCCAATGTGTTATTCTGTGTCGAGAAGTCAGTTTAGTTTAAGGTGTTTTGTGTGATGGGGTCACAGTCTGGGTGAAGCCTGTGGTTAATGGCTAACCACTCCCATGCCTGTAAGTGCCTTTCTGCTGGTGTCAATAAAAGAGCACTTTCTTGCAGTAGAATCTTATCCTTCTCTGTGCTGACACTGCAGTATCCTACTAAACCACCCACTGACCAAAGACACTGCCAGCAACAAGAGTCAGTGCTGGTACCTTCAAAGCAAGATACACCATACAGAAATAAGACGCACCAACAGTGCAACACAGTACACTTTACATGCTTCACAAACAGATGTGCCTTCAGTACTTTTTAACACCCAAAGACAGCCAGGCCCTCCATAAAATGCAGTCTAGTTTAGTTTTTCAGTCTGCAGTAATAATATATATACACAAATAAACAACACAAAATTGAATTCTGTATAAAATCTCACCTGCTCCAAGATTTCAACATAACAGTGCTTCAGTCTAATTAACTGCATCACATTTCCAGCAAACGTCTTACCCTGTTTGTAGCACTGATCAGAAATATGGACAAGTTTCAGCAAGCCCGAAATATCTCTGTTGTGAAATATGGATTACGTTTCAGCTGAAGAAACAGGACCACTATTGCTACAGTGCAGAACCTGTCAGAGAGCAAGAAAGCACAGAGGCATGTGTCCAATAAACACTCCTTTTTCCCTCAGTCCTTCTCTTAAGGTATAGTTCTTGATAAGTACACTTATGTGAGGTCATGGTGATCACTGCTTCTTCACAGGCTTTGCTTTTAAACTAGCACTAGTGTCTTTCGTCCTTTTTCCCAGACGCCTGAAGAGAAATCTTTTCCCACAGCCTGTTACTGGGACTTTCCCCAGTATGTGCTGGAAACTGGAAAGACTGGGCTATGATTCTCCTAACAGCTCCGCCCAGCTCCTCTGAGAGCCAGAATTAAGCTCAACTCAATCCTCTGCCAAATGAAACAATTGCATAATAGCAAGCTTGCTTTATTAAAGCCTTAATTTACAGAGAGGGACAAGCCTATTATATAATATAGATTGGTATAATATGTACGTCATCGCCTGTCTGAGTCACCTATTTAACCCGGTTTTTGTTTGTTATGGCCAGAGTCGCCACCTCAAGACAGAAGTTGTGACACTTTCAGAGTTGTCAGCTCCACTTCCCGGTATAATCCAAAACACTCCCTCTCCTCCATTCTTTTGCACACCCTTTGAGAATGGCCTGCTATGTTTACTAGCCGTTCCTGTATTTACTCCAGCGTGGTCTAAAATAGCAGTTTCCTGTCTGCTTTTCATGTGGATGGCCCGGGCTCAGTGTAATGCTCACAGCATCTTACAAAATAGCAGATCAGTCCCAGCCAGGCACATTCAGCGCTGGTACACTGTAATCCATGTCAAACCTTTTCTTTGGCCTTCAGGGGCAAATGTGCTGCCAAGTAAAAGGAAACAGGCTGGGAACCCTCACCGAGAAGCAGAAACAAAGCAATATTGTAAGCCCTGTTCATGATTTATGCATGGCGCACAACAAGGAGGACAGGGAACTATCTTTTTCGCTCTTTGAGAAGGTTAGATCCTTCTACGATATTTTGAAGTGCATTTTCACGGTTCCCACATGCCAAGAGTCTGGCCTAGTATTTTGGAATACCTCAAAGATAAAGCCAGATGAAGTGAAAAACAGAGCCTTGTAGAATGTGATTGTATCAAGCAGAGGACTCGAGCCGTAGGTTATTGTACGGAGTATGAGGGTGGCTCCAGTCTTCCCAAATAATGTTTTTGCGCTTGCAGTGCAAGGATAAGCCATGTGAAGACATGTTTTAAGATATTGTCACTGTTCAAAGGTAATGCAAGTAGCTCCAAAATGGTAACTTTATAAGAGAGGGCAAAAATGTAATTTAACTTTAATATAAATCAATGGAACCATTTTTGTGACATTTCTGTCGGTTCGTTCATCCTAAAATTCTCACATAATTTAAATGACAGCTGCTGTTATTTAAATGACTAAATAGACATAGATGGAAATACATGTTTTTCTTTGGATAGAAATGATGTGATAAATTGCACCCCAAAATGCTTTTTTGAGTTCATCACTGCTATCCTCAGTAGCTCTCTAACTTTAAACATCTGTATGTTTCATCAAAAGACAGGTTTAGACAGATTAATTTGCCTCCAGTTCTCCAGCTCTTTCCTGCGAAGGTTTAAAAAGACTTGTGGAACTTCAGTTTGGGGGAATTTGGACTATTTTAACCGTCCTTACTACACAGCATGGACGTAGGTAAAAGAAGCCCATAAACATGCACTGTAGCACAACAGGGACCAAGGAAAATCATGGCTCTGCTTGCATCGTTTGTTGAGTCATAAATTCCGGCAGACAGGGCTAAACGGTGACTTACAGTAAACAGTTTTTTTACAATCTCCAAAAGCCAACATGATTTACATTCATAATGTGGCATTTGTAGCTTACGGCTGTGGCCTTATATTCAGCAGTACTGCGGCACAGTGGAGCTTTGAAAAACAGGTAAAATATTTCCCTAATGGAAAAGTCTGCATGAATTAACCGTAGAAGCATAGAAATGAAGCCTTTGGAAACAGCAAATCAGAAGACAGCATGCTAAAAAAGTATGAACTGCAGGCAGGCCTGAGGAGTAGCCCTACCCCCTTCATCCAAAACCATGTCTTTGTAATGTGTGCAACATGCACTGCACTGTGTTGTTGAAAAATGCAGAACATCCTTGGAAAAGACGTATAATGCGTATAACTGGAATATTGTTATGACTACAATACACGTTTCCAATGGGTGATGGTCCAACCCACTGGACTTCAAGCTCAGAGAACGTCGCTTCTGGACATGGTTGACATAAGGGTTCTGTGTCATATTTTCATATAGTAAAAGTAAAACATTGTGAATGTAACTATGCATTGTAGCGATTGATAAACATTTGCCAAAGTAATCTATTGCCCATGTGGATAAATCTGATTTAAATGATGGTTTTTGATGCAGTGCCATCTGAAGGATCAGAGATTGTCAGCTTAGTTAGTTGTTCAGCTTAGGTGTGCACCCTTTACGTGCTGAAATCCCTCCTGATTTCTTGAATCGTTTACTGACATTATGCCAGGCAGAAATATGCAAACCCCTTCCAATCTTCCTTTGAGAAACACTGCTTGTAAACATTTCATCAACTTCCTCACACATCTGTGGACAAACTGGAGATCCTTAGCCCATCTTTGCTCCTCAAGGAATGAGTCTTTCATGGCTACTGCTTTTGTACCAAATCATAGTAACCTGTTGAAAGTGCATCAGTATTTAGGATTTTTCTTTACTATTTTACTAGTCCTGAATTTCCCCTGTCCCAACTTTTTTTTGGAATGTGTTGCAGGCCTGAAATGCATAATAACAAATGAAATGAAGTCTGCAATAAATTAAAAGTTAACTTTTCATTTCCATTTCCATACTGTTCCAATATTTTCTGGTTCTGACTGTATTTAAAAACTGCAACAGAACAGATACAGTGCATGGAATGCATCTTTCTCGAAGAGTACACAATGTAAAATAAGAAACACACTGCCTCAATTAAAAACACATTGGTGAGTCCATCCAATTTAGTAGGAAGAGATTTAGCAGGAAAGGCAGCAGCGTTTTCAAAAGGCAAAACACTGTGCCCTATGTGAATATATGTACTACCTATTTTAGGTTTAGAATCCCCTTAAACACAGCATTATAGTTAGTTCGGGACTGAATGTAAAAAAAAATGCTGAACAAAAATCTAAAACAGCTTCTTGGTTGCATGCCACATGCACCACATTTCTGCAGAGCTGTGGCTAGCCATGCCATGAGCAAGCCCATGGTTAATCAGAACCCTCTGCTTCCCTCATATGCCACTCTAAACTCCTTTATGAAACTCTGCCCACAATCAATTTGTCTAGTTGCATAGGGTATGGCCTCCATCTGGGTGAGGGTGTGTGTGTGTGTTGTTGTGTGGCTGTATGGAAAAGAGAACACAGCCAGGGTATGTGCTGACGTACACTGCTCCCCACAATAGAAATGGTTTCCGCTATTGGTTAACAAAAAGCACATATGCCAGCCAGTCTGTTCTAGTATGCAGTTCTGCTCAGAACTCAATTACTAAACATTGTAAATCCAGTTGTTTTAATGGTAATCCGCCATGACAACTGCAATGACAACTGCACCTACATAACTAACGGATGCTTTTCAAATACTGGCCTTTACATACTTCCTGGTTGACTTTGAAATGGGTGATATTGGTCATCCATTCTAAAAGTAGACATGATATGAAAAAGCTCTTCTGATAAGAAACAAAACCCTGAATCTCACAAATTCCCACTCCATGTACCAGGAGAGCAGAGCTACGGGAGCTTGCTGTCTGGTTGTTTAGAGTGAATAACTTTAGGAACATCCAGTAATAGAGATTGTCTCCCTTGAGCCCACACCCTGCCTACTTGCCTGCTGTTTCCCACAATCATTTATCCTCTCAGAGTCTGAGAGAGGAAGGGAGAGTGTTTTAGTATGCAGCCTGCTCTATAAGTTTCTGATTTCCCCAACAGAAAAAAATCAATTTCATAAATTCTCTCCCACATCAGACCACAAGGCTTAACACAATATAAAAAATGCTGAGCACAGGATAGCGAGGCCCGTATGTGCAGTGTAATGCTTGTTTAAGAGTTTTTTTTACAGTACCCTTACTTGCTTTCCCAGCAATCACTCATACCAGGGTCTGTACAAAGTGCATTCCTGATACCTAATTGGTCTGGCAGCAAGGCTATGTTTGGTCTAACAAGTGTCAGTTGTCCCACTTGTATCCGTGTGTGTTAAGTGCAAGGTCTTGCTCCTATAAGACCCAGGAGGCCCCAGACTCTGATGTCTGAGTGGGCTTTTCACATTGTCGGAAGGCCACCTGCCTGTGTGTGAAAACAAGATATTCATTCATTAGTACAAGCCCCAGTTCCTCAGAGCTGTTTCCTTCACACAGAAACTGCATTTGTGAAGCCGGCTGTTCAGAGGAGGATCAAAACACACAGCGGCACTCGCCTGGCCCCTTTTAGGCCCACGCCACCACACACGGCCAGGGATAACAGAATTTGGCATCCAGATGCTGACCATTACTAACAGCACATAGTTTGCTCCAATGGCGTCTAAAAGCACACGTTTCAGAGATCACCAAAAGGCGAGGGATCTTAACGTGGCCTGTAATCTGAAACAAATACAGACACTAACCGTCGGGCGTTCTGCAAGAGCCAGAGAAGATTATAAGGCAGTTAAAAACTTGGATCCTCTTCACCTATCACTTCATTGATAGAGACAAGAGGCCCATTTAAGGCCGTGCAGGAATGTCCGTAAGAGCACTTTAAGATGAACAATTGTGGCTTGAAGTGAGGTGGTGGTCCATTTACCAGAGGGTAAAAATAACAGTGTTTATCTAGCCTTGCCTGATGAGTCTAGTCAATGTGTGGCCTCTATCATTACTGACTGGACCAGCAGGCATTGCTCCTTTCACACGAGCTGACCGCACTAATTAATCACAGCATGGATCTGAATGATGGCTGGAGGGGTTCTGTTCAATGTCTCACAACACCTCAGTAGACCATCACGAAAAGCCTAATGTAGAAGGCAATCGTCATTAGCTGCTGGGTGAAAGGTTTTAAAGGCCTCATGTAGACTGTTTATATGATTGAATCTGTAGTACACCAGAAACAACCTGAAACTAACTTGAAAAAAGCTATGCTTATTGTATAAATAGCACTGGGAATATAAGCTCATAATAAACGGTTATCCCTCAGGGGTTATGCGTTTTAATGGTAAATCTGAGTCATGTTGCATGCCTCTTGATCCCCTGTGAATGCAAAGCTCTAAGCCTTCAAAAGTCCCCTCTGGGTGACATACTGCTGGTAAGCAGCTCAGCAGAACAAATTCTAAACATGACTTTATTCTGAAAGGGGCTATATATTCTTTCTATATAAATCCAGACCTACCAATGAAGATGGTGGTTTTTCAAGTTTATTGGGGTCTCCAGGTTTAATACAAGGCACCAGAAAGAGGGCTGGTGGCTCAGTGGTTCTCGGCTCTTTGGTAATGTATGTCTGACATTGCTGAGGTTTCAGATTTTCCATAATGAAGCACATATTACTCCCCCCATACAGACAGCAAAACAAACCCACTCAAACGTCCTTTTCATCAGCCTCATTTTTACTGTTGGAATAACGATGTCAGTCCTGTTGGTGTGCTAAGAGTAACGTCATCAGAGAAACAAGCTTTCTGAAAAACAGGCTCCTTCTGTTCAGAATACTAAGGAAAGGTCTCAAAATCTAAACCCGCACTTGCTATTTGATCCTAAATTAGCGTGTGGTGTAATTGCGATATTTGCTCTCTCTCTTTCCACTCTCAGGATAAAAGAGCCCCTTTTGTACTAATCTAAGATCAGCTTCCTCTCTCCAATGCCGAACCGTTCCCCATTTAAAAAGAACCATTAAGCTGACCTCAGATCAGTGGTAAAGAGAAGCTTCCACCAACAGCCTTTCATTTTGTTAGATGTAGCATGCTGTGTTGAGAACAGTGAGTCAGTCACCTCTGGAGCATAATGTCTCCATTAAAAGAGAGCTAGCACAATCGGGCTGCTGTTCAGCGTGTGCTCTGAGCGATGGGCCAGGGCAGTTCTGACGGACCTACACTGGATGGAAACTGAGTGTAGTGGCATATACTTACAACATGTACTGCTCAGCATGTCAAGTGTCTCCGGTAGGCCATGCACACATAGAAACTACTTCTCAGAATAACAACCAACACGCTAAGGGGTCCCAACAAGACAACAATTTAGTCTTAGCAAAAGACCCCCCACTGTCTTATTCTCAGCTATTGTACAGCAACAGCCCGGATCCATCTGGAAGTGTGAAGACAAGCATGTGTTTCCTTTGAGACGAGCAGAGCCTGCCACCACGTCTTGTCCTACCGTTGCAGATGACTGCATATGTGGGCTGGCAGATGCACAAGAATGGTATCACTGTAGACTGATAAGAGAGAGAGACTACAGTAAAGTTGTGTTCTCCTAAGACTCCTGGTCACAGAAGGCTGCAGCGTCATTGGGATTCGCCAATAAAACACCATCATCCCACTGTGGGACCCACAAGATCTCTTTACATGCCCATTGTACATGCCCTACTAAAATATGCAGAAGTTTTGTCTATATGAATAATGAGTTACAGAATTTATTAGTTTAGGATCTTTCCTAATGATAATGTATAATCCTCTCTGTCAGTGGCACCACTCGAGAGCCAACAAGACTCTTCCTGACCTTCTTCCTGAAAAGGCATTTATGTTCAGTTTTCCTATGTACGTGTCTAGTAGGATCTCAGGCCGTTCCATCTAATGTTACTGTGGTCTTTTCTGCTGAGCTCAAAAGGTCAGCCTCTGTTTACACAATGGAAAACCCCATTACAAAGCGTTCAAGGTCACAGGTACGAGTAAATGGGAACTTGGCCTCATATTAAGAGAAACACTTGATTTTTCCGTTATGCCACCCCTTTCGGCCTCTCTGTTCTCAGTCTCCCTCTCTCTAATGACTGGAGTGTATATGGTCAGTTCCAACATCCTTTAGTCTAAAACACCTTTCTTATGACTCCACATCTTACGCAGAGCAATTCTTGGGAACAGAAAAGAAGGTGAATCAATAAACAATAACAGCCGATGACCACGTCGTGAGCAGATGCTCTTAGTCCAATAAAAAAAGATAGAGCAGTTTCTCCAAGCTGTAACATAACTGTTTTGGGATAAATGACAAAACTGAACTCTGAGCCGGTTATACTGATATCAAGAAGCAGTTCTTATAACATGGCTTTCTAGCTCCACATAAATGTTAAAGTGGCCATCCTCGATTTTATAGTGGAAACCTGGTTCTTAGCAGGCAAGGGCCCAAACCTCACTTTCCTGGCACACAGACAGTGATATTCAGGCCAATTATTCTGTGTCTAATATACTGCCTGTAATTACAAAGCTCTTTTCTTGCTCCATATGACTCTTTTAAATCTTATATGTGCTTTTACCTGGTTGATTGGAGGGGTTTCCCGTAGCTTTCACTAATTTAATCATCAGAGAAAATGAGTGCATGGACAAAACTATGCTGTGTGGGGTTTCAACCATTAACATGTGCAGTTTACTAGATGATGATGAGGGGCTTTCCTTAGAAAGACAAAAAACACAATTCTCAAAAACAAACACAAAAGAGAGAGGGTGTAGCATGATTTCCAGTCCTGAGGGGACTGAGGCGTACAGATGCGAAAAATTCCTAACCCCTCTGTTCCATGACCTTTAACCTTCACACCTTCATGAAACACACACTCTCTCTTACACTGCTGCAGCCGTCAGCAGGAAGCATGGACCCCAGGGCTTACACAGAAACAAAGCACCTTTGTGGCTGGACACCCCCACTTTTCAATCGCTCCCATCCTATTGTTTCTTTCCTCAGTGTGTCTTACCAGACATGTGTTCAGATCTAGACCCTAAACACTGGAATATGAAGTTTAGGGTCTGATCGATAAATTGGCTGGCGGATAATTAGGGTTGAATTATACATTTTTTTATTAATTATTTGGCAGTTCTACTCAGCGTTGTTTTAGGTGGGAAACTGTGTTAGTTACCTAGCAATCTGGTACACTATATTTAGTATTCAAGCCTCAAATTAACGATATGTTGATGTTCAATGAATAGATTACATTTTGACTACTAATTACATTTGAACTGTATTCACAAAACTGGTCTTAATTTTGTCACACACTCTTTGTGACATTGTGACGCCACAAATTTATCAGTATCAGATAATATAATACATATATAGCCATATGATGATATTTGTATTGTTAAGATTCGGCAATTCAGAGTTTGCAAGATGGGACAACTGAAAAACTAATTAAAGCAATTAAAGTTCATTTTAACTTTATACTGAAGTTCCTGTAATTAATTTTTAAATGATCAGTTATTCAGTTTTTTAGTACTGGCATCTGTATCAGCCACAAAATTTATAATGCACATCAAGCACTAACAAGGACCATGCCATTCTTCATTTTATTCAATCGGGGAAAAAAACAAATGAGCTGAATCTAAAAAATGAACAACCATCTCAAACCAACGATAAATATTTACATATTATTTATTTACTACCATCCTGCACACAAATCCTTTCCACACTTTATTCCTGAACTGTAAAACAGCTCAGAACTACAAACTTGGTTTAACTGGAATGCTAACGCCAATCTGGCATCCTTTCTGAATCCCAATGGTGCATCTCTACAGGTGGGCCTTCTGTCTTCCAGGACAAACATTGTTTGAATGCCACGTTAATCAAAGATCAGGAGGGCATGTCTGAGAAATGAGGAAAGCCTGCTGCTTCTGTTTCCATTCCTGTTTTAGGAAGGAAAGAGGACCATGCAAACATTTACTGGGGCCCATAACTGCCTGTTTGTGCGTCTTTCTCTCCACAAGACACCTGTCCCAGAATTCCGCAGTTCCTCAGCCTATTCTAAACATTGTTTTACTTCACAATGTCATTCTTCCCCCAAGGTCCCAGCTGCTGTAAGTACAGGTGCCCTGTTTCTATAGCAGTAAGACATCCTTAAACAGGCAGCAATGTGAACAGCACAACACAATCCTCACACCCGCCACCCCCCCAAACAAACATGCTAGTGTAAACACTCAGCACCACTCGTGCAAATACCAGCGTGCGACCACACCCCTTCAGGGATGCAGCGCCAGAACGGAAACCCTTGTGTGCTCTCTGGAGAGCACTGGACTGCTGCTCCTCCAGATTGGTTTGATGGTGCTGACTGATTAGTCATATGGAAAAGAAGGATCAGAAATGTGGATAAGAGACATCAAAAGGTGCTATTGATCACTGGACAATGGGCAATCCTTTTCTCTTTATCTATTCATTCATTTATTCATCAACACACCAACCCCCTTCACCCCTAAGGTACAGTACATCACGGAAGGACAGCAAGCAGCAGGCCTGAAGGCAACAGGAAGCCTGTGGCCCATGGGCCCCAGGGACCACCCACAGGAACCCCATTCAGACGTGCAAGCCAGATGGAAAAAGCAGAAAAAACAGGGAAGGCATTGGGGAGGTACTGCTTGCTGCTTCTCCTAAAAAAACTCTCCATCTGCCCTCCCCGCAAAACTCTAAAAGCAGGCCTCAAGGAGGTGCACAAGTTAGTGCCAAAGCCTGCTGAAGGCCTTTAGACATTTCTCGAGAAAAGACGACCGCGTTCTAGGCGTTTCCTGACCAGCACAAGGTGAAAAAAAGGTCAATGCATTTTGCTTAACTTTTTCCAGTCGCAGACATACTATAATGACTAAATAATGGCTGACTGATTGCTACACTGTTTACCAAGCTAGAACATTCTCTACAAAGATGGCTATTTAGCTATCATTCTTATGAACAGAGAAGAGAAAATGAGTTACATTTCCTGACCACATAGGAAACCGCCTCTTCCTGGGCCTGATCAGACCCACCACCCAAACAGAGCTATAAAAAGGGGTCAGAGGTGGACATCCATCTATTTTCCTCGGGGTTGGCTTCTGTGAACACAGCTAGCTCTCAGGGTCAAATCAGTCTTCATTCGCCCTTTCCCTCCCTGGCCGGTCAGAGTACTAAGAGTACAGCTAGCCCAGACACTCACCCATTAGTCCTGGACCCACCGCTCTTAAACAAACAGCAGGCTCCTCCACAGACTCACGAGCAGAGCCATGTGCTTACTGAGATCCAAACAGCAGAGGAACCTCTTGGGATGTCTAGCACCTTTTCTATACATAACCATGTGTGCAGCTCTGCGGCGGCCTAACCTGAGAAATAGCAGAGTACCACGATAACAGGGGACTCTGAAAGCTTGCCTTTTTACACTCATAATGATTCCCTTACCCGTATAATGATGAAGTTTAGTATGTGCGTGATGGAAGCTGGCTTTAGTTTATCACTAGAAGTAACTAACTTTAGCAAAAGCAGGATATTGTGCTAATGAGGTGGTGCAAAAGTACGGGCAAGTATCTTCCTCCCATGTGGTTCATGCTTTTCTCTGAGGAGTTTGGAAAGCAGGGAAGCGATAATTGGTTTTCTCTCGCTGCCATTTTGGGAAGAGAAATAGATTCTGACAGACTTGTCAGCTAACAGCCAGTTTAGTCACATGAAAGCAGTCACTGTCTGGCTCTAAATCTGTAAATGTGTCGGGCTTATCCGCATTAGCATGCTGCTAATACATGATATAACGGTAGCTTAGGCTGTAGGGGAAAACAACAACAGTTCATCTTTTCGATCTCTTGGCACTGAATAACAACTTCCCTTGTCTTTTCGGTTCCTTCAATCTGAAAATGCTTTCCTCTGTTTTCTCACAAGTTTCAGCATAACGTTACAAGCTCTTTGTGGTTACTCCATTAACCACTAACTCCAATACGCTCACAAGGGGAACATTCGGATGTGAGCTGTAGGCCAGGAGTGAAGAGCCTGGATGGGCTGTCCTGGTTTGGAACGCCTGTAAACTGCTGCACTCATCACTTTTAATATGCTAACTCAGTGCAGGCAGCCGAACCGCAATTACTGTTCTGTTGCGGCCAGTGCCAAAAAAACAGGGGGCACTTTGAATGACAGTCCTATGTGGAAGGTGTTGAACAATGTGAGTTTCAGATGTGCTGAATGGTCGACCTGTTTCAAAATTTTCCCCAAAAATGTGCTTCAAAGTTGCCAACGTATTAAGCCAGTATAGGTCGTTAGGCTTCTCCATTCACAGCAGTGGAAGTATTCCACACCTAGTAAAAAGAGAGATTGATTTCTGCAAAGGAAAAAGAGTAGACCCCTAAAACAAAAAAAGTAACCACTGCAAATGAGCTCAGGCCTTGAAGTTGACCCCAATAGAGATCGCCTGCAGAGGCCTTTAACTTCCAGCTGTTATTGCCTTTGCTGTCTGAGATGATGGCATTTCAAGACACGTATGTGGACAGGGGCTGAGGCTTGGCACCGCAGCACCGTCCCACAGAGTTTAGCCAGGATGAGAAACGCTCAGCGGAAAAGACCTAGGACCTAACTACTGTTTTTGTGTGTGAGAGAGGACTGATGCACATTACAGAGAACTGAGATCAGGATTGTGTGAACAGAAAATTGCAATATACAGAGCACCTGTGGTAGCAAAGTGTCATGCAGATCTAAGCAGAGGTCAGAAGTGAACACTAATGCAGTGGTTCCCACTGCAGAACTGATGGCTAAGTGTGACTGTTGTTTCAAGATAAAAAAAAATAGACTACAGTGCCTCTGCGGCAAGGCCGTACCACACTTCGTCACCACTGTAGACATTTTGCGGAATAAATGCTGTACTCTGTCTATCAACTGTCATACTAGGCCCTGGTAAAACAATCTGAATGCTGTTTTATGTTTCTAGTACTCAGGTGGCCGGGGGGTCTGGTGTGGTCACGCCTAAGAGAGTGTTATTTACGACGTGACGCTTTTGTAGTGAAGGTGCTAGTGAACAATTACATACCTGCTGAAACCATTCCTCTGAAGTGTACCTGTTAAACACTCTAGTGCCAGAGTGGGTCCCTATTAAACTGCTCCATAAATGTTAATGAATAAAGAGGTGACCTGTTGCTAAATAGTGAGCGCAACACCGAGAGGAAAACATTTGACCAAATAAAACCGTAATAAATCATAGTGCTTTGCAACTAAAGAACCAAAGAAATGAAATACACCATCAGTCAATACTCAGACCCCATTCTACATTTATTTCTAAATCAAATGGCCATTAAATCAAACAGAAGAGCTATAGTATCAGTTTCTCAGTATTAACTGTGTCCAGCACATCCCTTTATAGCAGCTTGCATACCTTCAGACTTGCTGACACTTTTTTCAAAGAACTCTGTTGGGTGATGTTTTTCCTCCCCCTCTAAGTTCAATTCTAAAAACTGCTAGGTATATTAATACCAGCTTCATGGCAGCTACACATCCTTTCAAACCCATAGCACTGAGTTGTCTTGAAATAGTGTTGCACCAGTTCTGGCACTTAAACTGAATATTGGTGATTGGGATGCTGATACCTATGACAGACACTTAACCAAGCCAAGGAATATGCTGAAATTGTTAGCAATGGCAGTATGAGTGATATTTACTACACTGGGGGTCAGAGATTTTTGAACTCTGTTTCAGAAACTGATTTACCATTTCATGATCTCATGTCTGATCTCCTTAGACAAAAATCCCCTGGCTAATGAATCAACTTACAGCTGGTTTGACTAGTAATTAAACAAATGAAGGGCGGCCTCTGACCTCTGCACGGCACTGTAAATGAAACATATCAGCTGAGGCATCAGCTGGGTTTAGGCTACAGATTGTTCTGTTTGCACTAACATACATGGAACGTCACTAAACGTCTGTGACTCACTGTGGAAAAATAAAGAAGTAATCAGCCTGAGCTCCTTTCTTTTAAACCTATTTCATTGGACTAGTGTCTGGAATACTTCCTCTTTCTTTCTCCCCCGCCTTCCTCTGCCAAACCAAGTCTCATAACAAAGTGCTGTATCACACACAGTAAAGCGTGATTCTAACTGCCCAGATCACAATTATCCTCACTGGCTAAGCAGCAGCTTTGTTTTTGTTTAATAACAGAGAGTAATGAAGGCGAGATCATAACGGTGGCTTTGTCTCTATCTTAGTCGCACTTGCAGATGTCCCACATTACACAGTGAAGGATGAGGCAGATGTAACGGCTCTAAAACGCCTCCATCCACAAGGACGGCTTGTTCTGCTCACTGAAGACAACAGTGTCCAGTCACACTCTGGTGCCCCAACCCCCTCTGCCAATTAGCAGAGAAACAAAGAAGGGCTGAGCCCTCAGGCAGAGAATAAAGCAATCCGCACATAAAGCACAAATGACTTGTGCACTGGCAAATTAGGTCTGTTTCGGTGGTCTCAGCAGTGGTTCACTACTGAGGGAGAGCGAACTGAGAACCTCAGAGTGTTCTATGCAAGTAAGAGAAATGTCTGAATGACAGCATGAATAAACATACGCATATATATGATTCCCTCAAAGTGAAAACAGGCCAGAAGGCCCGCTTGTGTCTGAGCGTTTAGAATTCGCATTCAGGTCATGTTTACACAAAGCACATGTCCTCGCCACATGTGCATTCCGTCTTTAGTACTCATAATAATTGTTGGCTGTTGCCCAGCCTCAGAGGAGCTACTCTTAGACAGTCATCTACACCGCAGACCCCACGAGCCCGTACACACAACTCCACTTAACAACAGGTGTGTGCTGTTATTAAATGCGATTGTGATTCTACACAATTACGAGGAAGGCAGTTAACTCTAAATGGGGACAGATGTCTGAATCTCTGTGTCTGTCTTATGGCACAACTGCATGCTCTAAAGTTTCAGAGGTCATCTCAGACGGCTCTCGTGGGGGCAGTGTATAGAACAGTAGAGAAGTAGGGAAACGGAGCACTGATTGCATGCTTTTAAGGGCTAAATATAATAAAGTAATTCATGTTTACGTGGCCATTGTCCTACCACTATTTAGGCCGTACAATAACATACACTATTTTACTATACTGATTTTTGTATTGTGCTTTGAATATGATATATATCGTCGCTGTCCAAAGAAAAACATGTATCTCCATTTTTGTTGATTTTTACTTTTATGCATTATTTGATCACATGGGCTGCTCTTTATACCATGTGGAATTTTCATAAAGAATGGACCAACAGAAATGGTCCAAAACTGTTTGGAAGGACGTCCAGTTCCATTGACTTCCATTCAAACTAAATGAGGTTTTTGGCCTCTCCTGTAAAGTTACCATTTTGGAGATACCTGTTTTTCTTTGGAGAGCGACGATATACACATGATTGATGATGATTGGCACTGTCATGCGGCTCATTCTAAATGTATTTCAGGCTGGACCACTTCCTATACCTAACCGGTTGACTGAAACCTGTTTGTGAAATTGTCCTGTCTCGTAATACCACTTTGTACCTCAAGGAGTGATATTGAGTCACTGTAGAATCGAGTCTGCCTCTTGTCAGTCATGTTGAAGATCCTGTCCACAGTTAGACTATGTAATCTGTAACTATGTTAGACTTACTGTCTGATGATACGTTGGCCCCTGTTTGTTAGGAGAATGAATTTAACAGGTTGCGTCGCCTTGCAAATTGCTCCCTTAAGAAACAGAAAATACTTTTATCAAAAAGAGATGAAATTTCAGTGTCCATGATATGGGCCTGTGAATATACCCGGTGACACTGGTTTTATATTATTCCCAAACGTCAAGTCTTTCTGGCAAACTCGATGCTTCCAGTACAACAGAAAGCAAGTTCCAGAACATCCAGCTCATCTTCGCCGATAGCAGACACAACATGTCTAAACTCCTCCAATGCAAAGCTGGCAGATGCGATCGCTTTCAGTCTTCCACATCAAAGCAACAGAATGTGGGAACACAAGGCTGCCAGCTCAAAAGCGGAAAAAAAGGAGCAGAGAGTTAAATGAGTTGCACTTGAGCGAGTGAAGTAGCTTAGGTTTTATTTTCAGGTGGGCAAACTGACTTGTCTCCATACTCAGTCTTAAAAACTCTCACCTAAAACAACCCTGCCGAGTGCCTGCCTGCATTTCCCACCGGCTCTAATGGCCTTACTGTGCAGGGAGAATCTCCACCACTGTGAGATTTCCCACAGTAAGTTTCTTTATTAAAATGTCCATATTTTTTGGTCTGCCTGGAGTTTGGAGTTGGTTCACATATCCTTTCTGCCTCGACAACTTTTCCACAAAGAGAAGAAAAAAAGGCAGCATCCCAAATGCTGGCATTTCCTTCAGGAATTCTATCCAAACTCCAGGTCATTCTTTTCTAAAACTCTGAAGAGGTACTTGGTTTCAAAAAGATTGAGGAAAGAACAATTCCGAAGAATTTCAATTCATTAAAAATAATAAATGACGGCTGCCTCTCCCATCTGGCTGGCAGCTTCTGTGAACTCATTAATCTTTTTCGATTTCTGATATTTCCATGGTAAACGAATAAGAGATCCTTGCTGTCGGCAACTCCATCTCAGCTAAAACTGAACATGACTTGGGAATGCTGTAGCTTGTGCGGTTTGAGGCAAAGCTCTGGGCTATTTGGCTCTCTCAACTGGCATTCCTTTTGAGGGCAATAAATAGACGACATGACTTTCAGGGCGTGCTATTTTAGAGAAACAAACGGAGAGCCTCCCATTAGTAAAAAAGCCTCCACTGCCTGTGTACTTATGTGCTTCTGACTTCATTAAACTTTCATTCAGATTCATTTTCTCTAGGATGCTGACCATCATAAAAGCAAATGGGCTCCATTTAAAAAGGATTATCTCTGTCAAACTTACTTTCATAGCGTACGGGTTTAATGCCTCATATACACTTGTGGGTTCAGTAGTCATAAACAGTACTATATATTTAGTTGTGATTTCTGCTGTTCCACAAACCTAGTGTCCGGCTTTATATACAGAGCCTTTTGTTCAGACATAGTTTTCAAAGAGGCCCTTTAACTTTCAGGAAGATGAAGCTGTACACTACGTATGACCTTATAGCAGGGTGAATTCCGGTGACTTGTGTTAACCTTTTTAAAAAGAGACTTGACAGTGTATATCAGTTCAGAGGAACTACACTCCATTATGCCAAAAAACGAGGGCCGATTTAATGAGGAAGTTCACAAAGAGGCAATTACATCAAGAATGTGTGTGCTAGTCAATCAACTACTTCGTTGTGCAGGAGCTCCTCATTTCAGGCTATTAAACATTACATTGCTTTTTCTCCAAATGGCTGCTTATGGATGGTGATATTTAATCTGTGCCATGCTTCACTCTTGTTTCAGCACAAGAGCAGACAGGAAAGACTGAGCTGGGTCATGGCAATTATCAATTACACTACCCAGCAAAGCACATATGGAGACAGGGGTGCTGGAGGACTAAAATGTCACTGCTTTAAATACTCAAATTACAGCTGAAGCTGCTGGAGGACACTACTTACAACCATTATGACTCCGACATATCATGCTGTATGGATCTGACGAATCACTGGCTCCCAGTAAGGCAGATGCATGGCCATATGTTTATGTTGAGAATATTTTCTGCAAACTCTGCAAATAAAATGACATCATTCTCAGCGGTTAAACAAATCTGTAGCTCTTTGTCTTGTTAATTACAGGTAATTAGTCTAATCCCAAGCAATTCACGCGTGGGTCAAAAAGCTGTTAACCGAACAAATGAAAAGGAATCCGTTTAAAATCCCATATGCCAAAATAGGATTTCAAACCAGCGCACTATTACAGTAATAGCAAAACACTTGGATGATGGAAATTAGCCTGGCGAGTAATCAACATGATGCAATCAGAAGGTTTCAGATAGACTTACAATAAATCACCATCTTCATATGGCCAGAATATACACCCAGAACTATTCCAAGTCATGTGCTGGACTCTACCTGGTTCATATTTTCTCCTCCTTCTGCATGCCTACTCACGTGAAAAAACATGAAACCTGAGCCGGAACGCAAACTCTATGCAAAGAGAGGCCCAATTATTCCTCCATCACCATCATTTTCCCGTCCCCTTACTTTCCACAGAAGAAAAAAAGGAAAGAAGACAGATAGCTTTTTCTCTGTGCTAGAATTCGCCTTGACTTCAAACTTGTGTGTCATTGTTGGCCGTTTTCCCACACTGGCTTTGATTTCCTGTCTGGGGTCTGAGTTGTCATGGTGACAGGCTGTGTGCCGGGATATGAAAAAGAGCCCAAGGAGCTGGACCAGAGAGGTGGCATTAAGGGCCAAGCCAGATGCCACGTGCAGGCAGGCTTCAGGCAGCTGGACTTTCTCTCACCATTGTAGAGTCCCCCTCAATCTTTCACAGGCTGTGGACCATTCCACATCAAGGCTGTGTCCGAAAATGAAGGCAGGGGTCTCGAGGTCTTGCTGCCTGGATTGTCTCCTTAGAAGGTAGCATTGTCCACTGGGCCAGTGCTCGTGTCTCCTGCTCTTTATCGCTAATGGAACTGGCATTAACATGGAATATTATGGGATATATAAGGTAGCCAATGATACCTCTAAGCTGCCTTTATAAAACTTGGATTCAGCATTGTCATGTGTGCATGCACCATCCTCACATCGTAGGATGTGCAATGGCATTGTCTTTGTCATTGTATTACTGCCATTTGAGGCCCTGAAACTGATTATGGAGAAATACAGTTCCAGAAAGGGTGGTTCACACTTTTTCACCCCATCATTTTACAAGCAATACTATTTTTAAATATTGATCTTCAAGCCAAGTAGTAAATACTCAACTCACAACATACTGCAGGGATAAAATAGCAATGTCAGTTTCCAATACTGTGCAGCCCTACTGGCTACATTTCTGCCTCTGAATACTGCACAGGCAGGCAGCATTTCTGCTGTTTCAGACACAGCCCGAGTCTCAGGCCTTCACCAATAGCCTCTAAGTGTCAAACACAAAGTTCATATTCCCTCTTTCTTTACTTTAGCTGCTGCCATCACAAAAGATGAACCTAAACATCCACTGTGGTTTTGTTGGTCTCACTAACTGTTCCTAAAATCAGCGAAATTTCAACATCTTGTCAGTTTTGATCCTGGTCTACTTCAAGTGGGGGACAGACACATGCTGCTCTGTGCATCCACCCACACTCTGCAAACGAAGTGCCATTCTTGTCAAAATGCAATACAATGACTCAGCATGCTTTTATCAAATAGGAGGGAACCAGGGAGATAAGACTGCAGGACAGCTTAGAAACACCATGAACACAAAACCATGCTTTTACGTCAGGCCCAGTGCACTCAGGGCCATCTCAGATGCTTTAGAATTGAGCTGTCACGTCATACAGACCCTAATATAATAAGCAGCTATCTTGCCTAGGCTTGTTTTTAGCTCCATGGCCATTAGTGGCCTGTGCTGCTTACACAGCTGGGACATTGGCTTGGACAGGAAATGTGTAAACAGTGCCACTGACCGTGCAAGATGGTGTTTTCATTGTCCCTGCCATTTCAGATCCACAGCTATATAAAAAATCTTGCCCCATGTCCAAGACACAAGTGCACAGGGCTTCTATTTCGCATAGCCATCCTCAATAATAAGCTGGGCCTGGAAAGACATTTTTAGTGTCTGGATTTTTCCATAAGTCAGGGCAGTGAGCTACAGAACTGCCAGACATCCACATGCCTTGCTTTCAAATGACTGCCACAGATGAAGAGAGGCAAGAGTTCACCTCCTCCAGCCTTGCTTTCAGTCCATAAACTTTCAGCTGAGGAAGCCTGGCAACAGAAGTTTGCTGCTCCTCACTTATTAATAAATGCATCCAAGAATCAATACATACATTTTGCTCTCTGGAACGCAACATGGATATTGACAATGAACCTCTATAAGAGAGAGAGAGAGAGAAAGAGAGAGAGGGAGAAAGAGAGGGAGAGTTCTGCACATCTCAGCTGTGATACAGCTATTTGCAGGGTTTAAATGGTGCAGGCTGGTACATGAGAACCCCTGTTAAAGCTGTGTATTCACGCAAAGCTCTACAGGAAAAGAACAGCTTAAGTAAATAGAAAAGAGGCAGGGCTGCAGAGGGGGCGGGGGGACACCGTGACTGGAGTCAGAGAAGTTAGCTCTGTCTTAAATGTTTCCAGATGCAGTGCTGCGTGATACATGAGAGAGGCGCTTTTATAATGAGTTGAAAATGAAGAACGGGAGGATGGTGCTCAGCAGAGAGCGAAAGCTTTAATCACTCTGCGAATAACTGGAAATGAGAACTGCAGAAGCCTGAACGTGGAACCGGTTGTCATGACACAGCATATAATAAAAGGAAATCTCAAAGGAGTGTCCTTGGTCAAACCCACGGCAGTGCACGACAGCTTCTGAGTAATCTAAGAAAGTGTCAGTGCCACTGTAGGGCAACCTGAAAAAGAAGAGGTCGGTTTCAACCCAGCAATGAAGCTTCAATGATACATTTGAATACTGCCTTCCAGACACCTAACCTCCAGTTTATGACTAAATACCAGCTGAGATACTGACACTGAGCAGAGCAACACTAACATTTAGTATCAGGATAGAACATTTTTTAATTATTGGAAAATAGCCATAAAAATTAATCCATTCTTTCATCCTCTAAGCCGCTTATCCTTCTGGGTTGGGGGGCGTGCTTTAGTCTATCCCATCGCCTTTTGGGGAAAAGACAGGAAACACCCTGGACAGGTCACCAGTCCATCACAGGAAGCAGACAAAGTTTTACACATAAGGAAAACCTCTCTACACATATCCCAGGTCAAATGAGGAACTGTTACAAAGACAGCCAAGATAGCTGTGTATGTTATATGCAAGGGCCTTTAAAGATGAGTTTACACATATGCAAAAGCCAAGACAGTGCCCTTAGCCTACGTGCTGCAAGGGGGAATCCATACAAACTGGGCACCCACTTATTAAAATGGAAAGTCTTGGTATGTGTGTGGATCTGTGTGGACAAAGTGCATGTAAAAGCACTTTGCTGACCTGGCCCAGTTGAAAGCACATTGATCCCTGCTCTGTGTTTGGAGACCTGAAGAAACAGCGGCCATGTGGGCTTGGTCGGGCAGACACTCCAGGGAGGAAGAGACATTCTATGAGACAGTCGGGGCTGGACTGCCTGCCCACTCGCTGCCAGAAAGGGCTCTCAGCTGGATTGCTGCACTAACACTAATACAAATCCCTTCGATCCTTTCAAAATAGAATTTAGCTTTAGCAATTCTATGGCATCTCAACTGTTAATGCAGAATACATCCCTAAGAAGACCTCAGAGAAGCTCTTCAGGGAAGCCCCGGTGGCTGCCTATAACTTGTGTTTAGAGTTGTTCAAAACTTCTCCGCACACTCACACACACACCACCCCCAAACGCTTGGTATTGTTTGTTTTCCTACTCCAGGCTGAAAACGATGCTTGTGCAGCTCAAAAGGGAAACAAAGCACTATTGTATGCCTGTGAAAGTCCGTGCTGAAAGCCTGCACTGATGTCGGTAAGCCACAGACACATGTTAATTACAGTGCACATTGGCACCCGGTCAATGAGAGGGATGTGCGTAGAGGAAAAAACGGACATACAGCTGGAACCAAGCAAGTCTGCACAGTGTGCATGAAGAGAGGTCTGTCATCAGTGCAGTGAATAGACTGCTACCTGAACTGCAACAGATCCATCTCCTGAGGAACTTTCCAAAATCTGGAGGCAGCCTCAACCCAAGAACTAGAAGATGATGTATCATTTTTGTAAACCCAACTGACAAACACAACAAGCCATGTCCAACTCTGTGTTTAGAGAGCGTGAGGGTGGTGGAGCTGCACAATACATTGTTTCTTAATCACTGTCATAACATCGTAAAATGCAAATTAGCCATCTAACATCACATTTCCAAGTGTGCAGTAAGCACCACAAAACAATCCTAGATACCGTGGATGTTAAGTAATCAAAGAATTTATAAAGCAATGTACAATTCTATTGAGAATACTACAGGTCGATCTTTAATATCTGCCCCACCTATGGCTGGAGTGGCCATTATGATGGTATATTATGATTACCATGATCATTTATATCATAATGCGCTTTTTTATGTATGTTTCATCACAAAGTGAGCGCAATTAAGACTGTTTAATTGGACTTAGTGCTGTGTGGTTTGCAAAATACAGACATCACTGTTGTGGTGAGTTTATTATTATAATCATTAATAGCAGTAGAGATACTATTATTACTGTAGGCTATTTTATAAATGTGTCACTACTCAACTTTGTCTGTTCCAATTTGCTAAATCCTGTGATGCATGTGTACCATGAAAACATACTGAAGAGTCATGGTATGACATTTTGGCCTAACCCAAATCTATCAATGCACTTTTTAAACACACTGCATCCATTTTTAGGGATGCACAGTGCCATCAGAAACATCACTACATATCGTCGCTGTCCAAAGAAAAACATGTATCTCCATTTTTGTTAAGTTTTACTTTTATGCCTCATTTGATCACATGAGCTGCTGTTTACACCATGTGGAAATTTCATGATGAATGGACCAACAGAAATGGCCCAAAACTGCTCGGTAAGACGTCTGGTTCCATTGACTTCCATTCAAAAATGAATGAGATAAATGAGATTTTTGGCCTCTCCTGTAAAGTTGACATTTTGGAGATACTTGTTTTTCTTTGGACAGCGGCAATATACTATACTATATATACGTTGGATATAGCCAGCACTTCAACAACACTTAACGTCCGTGTGTTTGATTACTAAGAGAGCATAACTAGTCCTGTTTTATTGGATTTGGTGCAGCACAGTGTATGGAAATTTCAGCATCAGTCCATATTCCTCAAATTGGTGCATTCCTAGAAAGTTTAAACTACAAACTGGGCAATTAAGGGTCTATCCTATGGTATGTCTGTCCCATGGCCTAAACGCTGTCCTATTATACTGAACCATGTGACCTAACACAGGGCCCTGTAAAAAATTAAATGTCCCATGTGACCTTACACTTAGCATTCTAGTCCATACGACCTAACCTCCGTTGCTGCGAGTATAGTGGAAGTGTGGCAATAACGTCAATGTGCGATATCCCGTCCATACTGTGCAGCTCGTGCCCAGGTGGGCGTTTCTGCTTCACTTCAACTGCGAAACCAAACCAAACTTACCGCTGGCGTTCTTCCCGCAGATGAGATGCTCGTAGGGCTGCAGGACCCCCCAGAGTTCTGCATCGTTGTTCACGACCCCCTCTAGAGCTTCGGCCGTGATGGGCGCTCCGTCCCCCGTCGTCGCCGCCGCCGCCAGCGCGCGCGTGCCCACCTCCTCCACGAGCGCCTCCACACACGCGCTTAGGCAGATGGCCGCGTGTTCGTGCACGCGCACGGACACGCGCGTGTCCACCATCCAGCGAAAGAAGCGTCCCACGTGCAGCGCGATGCCGCACCGGCGCGACTTGCCCCTGCGCAGCGCCTCTCCGGCGCTCATGCTGTGCGTGGACACGGCGCGCACGGCGGCCGACACGCAGCGGTCCGCGAGCGGCCAGCTGAGCACGAGGCGGATGGCGCTCTGCACCTCGAAGCGCGTGCAGCGGCAGTGCACCACACTGAGCCGCTGAGCCTCGCGAGCGATGCGCACCAGTGCCCGTCGCGCAAGCACCGAGAGCCTACGGACAGCCTCGGGCGAAAACGAAGCGCCCTCGCCCGCGACGCGGCGCAGGATGCTCCCCACGTCCTCCTCGCTCCACGGGAACTCCTCCAGCTCGGGCAGGCGCGGGCACTTGGAGAAAATGTCCTCGGGGTCCTCGGGCAGGACGGTATTGACCGTGTCCCAGCTGTTGTTTCGGCTGTTCATAGAGCCCGAGTAGTACCACCAGTTGCCCCGGTGCGGGGCGTTCACGAACGCCTGCGAGGTGGACTTGGAGGAGGAGGAGAGGCTGAGGGACTTGCACGAGTCTCCGGCGCCGTAGCCCGAGTCTAGAGTCAAATCCTCCAGAGTCTTCATGTGGGAGCTGCTCCCTCCCGCCATCGCTGTTTTCTCTGCTACTTTGTTTTCTGGTCGCTGAAGCGCTGAGGCGAAAACTTTGGGCGAAACTCTTCGGCCGAGCTGGTTTTACTGGTTACACTTCTCTCCTGACATTTCGCGAAACGCTTTGAAGTCCTCTTTTGAAGTCGTCTTTTTAGTCGCACTCAGCGGCATTAAAAAGTCACTTTTCTGGGCTAACACTTTAGCTGTTCAGCTAACCAACGTCGCCTGACTAGTTTCCATCTCAAGCTCGTGAACTGCGGCTCACCTTGTCCTTCGTGAAGAGGTGACAGGGCGACTGGCGTTCACGCTCTGGCGCTGCTTTCAGCCACTGCCGCTCGAAAGTTGACCAAAGTCGGTTGAAGCGAGGTTCGTGTCAGTTCGGTTCTCCATCAACGGGTTCCGTCCAGAAATCCCAACATGAAGCTTAAGAGAAGTCCAGAAGCGGACGGTGTCGTTCATCACATGCGGCACGCCTCCTCTCTGGAGAAACTCTGTAGTGAAGTGAACGAGAGAGTGGGCGAGAGAGGGAGAGAGAGGAGGAGAAGGGGGGGTGGGGGACTTCACTAGGGAGCCAATCAGCCTTGAGTGGATTTCACCAGAAGTTAAAGGATCTAATCAGATCAGTAGAAACTCCGCGTGTCTACAGTCAGAGATGATTGCAGCTATTAACACTGATTACATTCATCTCAATACACACCAGTTGTTTCACTGCGGGGATGAACACTACGCTGAAGAGTCACTTCTTTAAATACAGGCTGTTTTGGCATTATGTCAAGTGATCCCAACTAAAGGTTTAAGATTCAAGCTTTATTTCCATTTTCCATATGCATATTTAATTATATAATACTAAATTAAGAAGCGTTTCTCAGTTCTTCATTTATATATATATATATATATATATATATATATATATATATATATATATATATATATATATATATATATATATATATATATATGAAGAACTAAGAAATGACAATAATAGACTCAAATATCCTAATTACGTATATGTTTCATACACATAGTTTACATAGTGCAGTATAAACTTAATAATACTGCTTCTTATATCGAAGTAATACAGTGAATCACCAGGGTATGTATTAAATGTGCAGTCTGTGCAGTTATGCAGTCTGTAATGTTTTAGTGCTTTCATTGATGAATAAAATTTTGGAAAAAGATATTTATTCCCTCTGTCTAGCTCAAGTTAAAAATATTGAGATTACTCTCAATACATATTAAAAAAGTTATACTGACACTGCTGCTCCACAGCTTAAACATGTTCTCTGTCCAAAATGATAAACAGAGCATAATAAACAAAAACACTTAGAATAAAGCTATAACAAAAAAGTTCCCTCATACTTTAAATGCAGTGATCAAATTGAAATGGAAAGTTTGCCAACCCTTTTCTGTTCTGTGCATGCCTACATAAATGTGAGCTAAAAGATAAGGAACCACAAAAAACAAGAACACTTATAATTATACAGTTTGTATCTGTTTATTGTCCGAAATGATTAACATTATAGATTTTGTACACACTATAGGCGATAATGAGGCTCAGGAGGCTCAATCAGTTAAATGACAATCAAGTGTGAGAGTGGCTGATCCTACCCTATTTAAAAGACATCAGCCTGAGTCTCCAGTCTGGCCTTAAGGCTTCAGTCTGATCTTTACCACATGAGTTTGTTATTACATGCCACTTCTTAGACGAATGAGATTTCTGAGGAAAAACTGCCACTGCTCATCAGGCCGGAAGAGGCTCCAAAACTGGAAATTCAACACCATCACTCTTGCTTGAAGTCACCCAGCTAAAATGACATTAAGACAAAAGCCTAGAATATTCCGGTAGATCACAAATAACCCTGGGAGAGCATCTAAGGATCTGTGGGTCTGTTTTTACACCGGCTATCACTGAACAAGAGGAGTGCATGTGAAATGATAGTGTGGAGAAATACATTTCTCTCCAGGACGAACCTTCCTGCCTGTTTAAAATTTTATTAAGGACACCTGGATGTGCCAGAAGATTACTTAAATTAGAGATATTTGTCAAACTGTGCCTTCATTCCAACATAAGAGCCTCATGCCTACTTTAAAACATGGTGGTGGCAGTATCCTGGTTTGTTATGGTACTATAGGACCAGGACAGCTTGGCATCAGAGCTATGATTTTTGGATTGTTTCTGAAAAAGGAGAATACTGGTGCTGTGAACTGAATCTCGACAGAAGAAGGGTTCTGCAGACAGACCCTGAAAACACCAGTAATCTATAAGGAATGGTTGCAGCAGAGTGTGTTTTGGAATGACTCAACCAATACCCAGAACTTAGTCCAAGAGAAATGTTGAGGAACCCAAGGTGGGGGTTTCATGCAAGGCCATCTGCCTAACAGCGCTGAAGCAGTTCCGTAAGCAGGAATGAGCTGAGGCTTCTCAGAGTCAGTGTTCAGGGCAGATCAACAGTTACAGGAACCATTTGGCTGAAGTCAAAGAACCGAGGTTCACACACTTTTAAGGAACCACCTGTAGTCTTTTAGTCTATAGTGTAGAAGTCACTATTGAATCAACTCACATATGGCTCAACTCCACACCGTTTATGTCTGGTTCAGGATTCAGTCACAGAAGAGTCAGAGTTACAGAGTGGAAGATCCAGCTCATAGCATTAGCATAACAGCTGAGAGGGCACGTCCTAACGAGCACTGTTGTTTTATTTCACGGTAAGAGAGACAGAGAGAGAGAGAGAGAGAGAGAGAGAGAGAGAGAGAGAGAAGGAGGGAGAGAGAGAGAGAGAGGGAGAGGGAGAGAGAGAACATGGGTGGGTCTGGCTAAAGCCCAGTTTAACCATTACATAATGTGTTTAGGTAAAGTTTATTAGATACCAGCACACGGCATGAGACAGCAGCGGTGACCTGCTCTCCTGTCAATCCCCCACAAAGAAAAGAAGGAGGAGGTGAACAGCCCAGTGCAGGATGAGATCACAGTCACATTCAGGTCTGACTCAAACTGCGCTCAGCAAACACTCACTCGGTGTCTGGAGCCTCGGCTTAGCGGAGGAGAAATCTGCTTTGTGGAAGTGAGGAATGCAGGGGTGTTGTCACTTTCAACGATCTGCACTATCTGCCAATGTAAGGTTACGCCTTTATTTGGCTGCATAGCCAGCAAACCAAAGCGCACAGGCTGTGAGTGAGAGGGGCGTACTCTCATCATTCAGGAATAGAAGTCGAGAAACTCATCATGACTGTTTCCTGAAAAGCATACAGAGGTGGTCAGCACTGGAATTTAAAAAGCTCATATTTCGTCTTCTGAGGCTTAAAGAAAACCATCTGATCTGAGTCGAGCAAATTACAATACCTGCCTAAAGCTGACCATTCTCATAAAACAGCCCATTCCACCTAACCTTCGATGTTTCCCAGGACACCAGCCTGCATGATCAGAGTAACAACATGTTATAGATATTAAATAGGTGAATGTGAATTAAATATTTCCAGAATAAATGTTTAATCAGACATAATTCTTCCTTTATCAATATCATATTAAAAGATAGAGATTAAATAAATAAAAAATCTATTAAAGGTGAGTTGTTATTCTGTTTCATTATCATACATTGTTTGATGTTAATTTTCGACAATTATTAAGAAACAGTGAGAGTATTCATTCCATACATATCAAAAACGACTGTCTGTCTGAGGCACTTTGAGTGATTGCCATCTCTCTGACTGTTAAGAGTCCAAATAAGCTTTTTTACCTGTGTGGTTCTGGACTCGTAGAGTACTACTGTATATTTACAGCAGAAACTGGCACAAGCTAGGATTTTCAAATGATCTGTGACTAATGTCACGGCTGAGTCTGAAGTCTGAACTAATCCTGACTACTTGAGTAGAAAGGTTGGGCTTGTGTTTCATCTGCAGAAAGTCATCTGAGGGAACAGAGATTAACTGCTCTGATTAAGCCTTGCATATGTTTATGAATCATTATACAAACTATACAGCCATTTTAATCCTAATCTAATGGAGCACATCAAGGCACAGAGATCTAATCACAGGACTGGACCCAATAAAGGCTTCAGTTTTTCCTGTAGTGGCTGGAACGCTAAGGCTGTAGGAGAACTGTTTGATCAGAGTGCCTTCTAATGGACAACAACAGAACTGCATGATTCCGAATTCAACTGACTCTTACTCAATGCCTTAAAGTGAGATGGTGCAGTTCAGAGAAACCCGCCAACTCAGATTTCTATTACATGGTAATGATAATAGTAATAAAACAGTAAGTCAGAAACATTTTTTTGTGTGTGTTTGAGATGATTAAAATGTTAATAGCCAGTACTCTCATAAAAAATATAGGAGCCAATAAATTCATAACCGTATTTGTATTTAAATGTTTAGTTTTCAAGTGATGCCTGGTTCCTATCACCACCACAGTGAAAATGTCTGGTTCGGCATGTTTCATCAGAATGGCACATGAATCAGTTAATGTGTAACTAAAGTGCCAACTTTCAGCTGTAATTCAAAGCCAGCAAAAACACATAACAGAAAATATAATAACAAAATAATAGTTTTAAAAATGGCATTTGTTTTTACACAGCCCCTGCATTTTCACAGGCTCAAAAGTAATTGGGCAGTTGACTGATAAGCAGTTTCATGGCCGGGTGTGGCCTGTTCCCTTGTTCTTTCGTTCACATCAAATAAAGAAGATGAAAGGGTGTAGCTAATTCCAAGTGTTGAATATGCATTTGGTAGCTGTTCATGGGAACCCTCAATATGAGAGCCAAAGAGGTGTCAATGCAAGTGGAGAACGCTGAAAAGCAGAACATCAGAGGGGCAGCAGAAACTTCAGGAGTGGCCAAATCAGCCAATTCTTATAAAGAAGGAGCGGTGCTGAGCTCAGCAACACCAAAAGGCCTGGTGGGAGGGCACAGAGGACAACTAGAGTGAATCACAGAATTTGTTTTCACAGTAAAGAAAAGCTCTTTATAGCACCTAGTCAAGACAAGCACACTGGAGGTTGACACATTTCGTAACAGAAGGCTGTTGTATCAGTGTCAAGTTTCAGTGTCAAGCTTCCATGAATGTAAATACAGAGAACTTACCTCATCGTGCAAACCACTGGTAACATTGGATAACAGAAAGTCTAGAAATAAAGGCCTTCTCTGTTCTGGAACATAATTCTTCAGACGGATGAATTCAGGGTTAATTTGTACCTGAATGATGGGAGGAAAAGAGTGTGGAGAAGGAAAGAAAGGGCTCATGGTCTGAAGCATACCAAATCACCTGTGAAACATGGTGGAAGCAGAGGTAAAGCATGGGCTTGTAGGGCAGCTAATGGATCTGGGTCACTGGGGTTTATTGATGATGAAATTAGTAGGATGAATCCTGAAGTGTACAGAGCCACACCTTCTACTCCGAGTCAGTCAAATGCAGCAAAACCGATGGAACAGCCCTTCACAGTACAGATGGATAATGACCCAAAACATAACACGAAAGCAGCCCAAAACTTTCACAAAGAACGTATATGTTTTTAAATGGCCAAATCAGTTACCTGGTTCCTTATTGAGCATGGATTTAACCCAAATCAGCACGCTTTTAACTTACTGAAGACAAAAACTGAAGGCCGAAAGAGCCACTAACAAGCAGCAACTGATGGTGGCTGCAACTAAAGGCAGAGCATCTGATAAAGTGTAATAATATACAGAGTCACATTGTTATGACCACCAGTCAATATCTAAATTATCTGCCTTGTGCAATACAGCAGCTAGACAGGTTATGAATGACTCAGTAAGGTCCTGCTAGGTCATCACAGGTATCTAGAACCATGTTGATTGCAGTGCATCCCACAGCTGCTGGAGGGCAGTGGAGGAGGATCCACAATGCGATCAAGATGATGCTCAACTGTGTTCAAGACTGTGAAGACAATCAGCACGCATGGAAGTGACTTCCTTTATGAGCTGCATGCTGCCACTGTCGAGAGTAGGAAGTGGTCATAATAATGTGGCTTGATGGGTGTAAATAAAAAAATAAAGGAGAAAAGGTTGAAAAATACAGAAACATGACAACATTTCAGCATAGTTCAGCATAAAACTTTATTTTTCCAAAAATAACCAAAAAGGCTGAAAATAAAAAATAATACAATACATTCTTGAATTTCTCTACACAACAATTTCACAGAAATTACTTTGGAATGTAGATCCCTGTTTAAAGTCATATACGCATTTGCTCTCCTCCTCTGGTTTCTTAATCTGGCAGAGTCTGCAGGTGTGGCGGGTTTTGGGAAACGGGAAGGGCCCAAGAGCTCTGGATTTCAAAACCTCAAAAAACTGGTTGAACAGCTGTGGATATATCTTGCATTACTCACTGGTGGTCAAAACCACTGCACATGTTGAAGCAGTGTGTAAACAGAGTTTGAGCTTTTTTTTTTTTTTAATCCATTAAAAGATGTACTGTATGGAACCGCACAATGCTGATCAGTTCCATGCATCAATAGTACCTGAGCCATTCCAGTCAGTGTAAATACTGCTCACTTTGAAAATAAAGGCCATGAGACTCTGGAGTTACTGCATCAGTGTCCTCTTTAGATGCAGCTGGCAGATAATCCAGTGATGCCTCTATTTTCACATGAATCTCAGACACCCGTTCCTCCAGTAAAGCCTTCAGGTTTGACCGTATAACAGATTATGAGGCTATCTGCAGACTCTTACTGTAAATTACTTGAGACATGTAAATCCAGCTTGCCATAGGTAGCCCATTAAATAAACATCTTAACAGAAAGGCACACATAGGGGACAGCAGCGTAGTCCCACTGCAAAAGTCTCTATATGTGGATACTAGACAAAGAAGAGAGTCTCAGGTAGACTCTCAGAACAAGATTAACCCCAGTGCTTGGCACATCAAAGGGCCACAGAGTGGGCCGACCTGATATCAGCTTCCTCTCTGTGAAAGACACAACGTAATACCAGATCAGCACTCCAAAGGGATGAACACAGTACGAATCCTGGATTAAAAAGCAGGTGAGTAAATTCTGTAATCAGTCTGGAAACAAGTTCATCTGAAAACTCAGACCCAGTACCCCATCTGCTTTTAATAAATAGTAGAGGTGGGCAATATGGCACAAACAGAATAGTCACAACACATGAGAACTTTTTTTATGACACACAATCCATATGATATTTCATTTTTTGGGGATAAACTGGAAAAGACTATATGCACCAGTTGCTTTATTCACATTGTGCATTCAGCCACAAGAACATCAGGTACTGATGCTGGATCAGTAGTTCTGAAACACAAACTCCAACTCAAGCCAAATGTATTGGAAGGAGCTCCTTGAGAACTACATTTACAATGGCATATTTAAGTAAGGAGGTTTCAGTACATGGATACTGAGATCCTCCCTCCAAATTTAAATACACCAGCTCCTATTCTAGCCCAGAGAAACACAGACAACAAAACAACCAGAATGAAAATGGAGTTCCAGTCTTTGAAGGCAATGCTGGCACTTTTCTTACCCTTTCCAAGACAGCAAACTATTAGTGGGCATAGATCAAGAAGCAAAGGCTTCCTATTCACCAGCTACTTAATCAAACGTTCCAACCCACTTTAAATGCCACAGCTCGTACGGGCACTCAAATAGAGCTGCAGCACCTTTTAAGATTGCTTCGCTCAGTGTCTGAGACTGAAGAGACTGAAGAAAGGAGTAGTAGTTTCAATCTTCTAAGCACCCCAACCCCAACCATATACTATAGGATACAGCCATCAGTGTGGTTTTAAGCCACCTTGTGAAGTCAGCTCATCTTAAACTGAAATCTTTATAGTAAAAAACTTGCTTTGTGTTGTTGTAACTTCACTTGCTTTGTGTTGTTGTAACTTCACTTGCTTTGTGTTGTTGTAACTTCACTTGCTTTGTGTTGTTGTAACTTCACTTGCTTTGTGTTGTTGTAACTTCACTTGCTTTGTGTTGTTGTAACTTCATTTGCTTTGTGTTGTTGTAACTTCATTTGCTTTGTGTTGTTGTAACTTCACTTGCTTTGTGTTGTTGTAACTTCACTTGCTTTGTGTTGTTGTAACTTCATTTGCTTTGTGTTGTTGTTGAGACTGAAAGGTAGCATAGGTAACACTGGCTAGTATCAAGCTCTAAGTAACTAGCATAGCTGACTAAATAGTATGATGATCTCATTTATGCAGACGGAGGCTCATTGTATTGCCCTGTCTGTGTGTGTTTTGACATGTCGCTTCTGTATGATCACTGTGTTGTCTCACTGTTAACGCCCATAGGGGTGTAAATGGGCATGTGAAACCTCATCTGGCCATTCAGTCCATACCTTCTATGTAGACATCAGAGAATTTGAGATGCTGAATAATACATTCTATTGCACATTTAAAGTAGCGCTGTAAGTTAGAAGGGGTGGCTGGATTTATTATTTTTAAATTATTATTATTATTTATCTTTTTGTCAGAAAAGTTGTGCATACATACGAATATGAACGCATATGCTAAGATATTGTAAATTTATGGTGTTTATCTTTTGTCTCTGCGCTAACTGTGTCGATTTTCCAGCTGGGAGTGGGCGGGTGGGAGGCTGGGGGTGGAGGAAGGGAATTTAGGGGGAAAGCATTTATTTGTATCTGTGTTGTCATTGTACATTTTGTTTCTGTTTAGTATTGCAAAAAAAGAAGGGGTGTCTGGATACTTTCGGACACCGTGCACAGTACAGCCATCCAAGTATAGTCCAATTAAGCACAGTCCGTCATTTTCACTATCAAATTACACGAATCTGTGACATCCGGCAACAGTAAGAAACATCCGAGTACCACTTTGGAGCTTCTTCCGACCCTCTTTTTGACACAACATGTAGCTGGTTATTGTGGATGAAGCCCACAGCATGCCCATAATACCTTACTGTAAAACGATTTACCAGAATAGTCATATTATATTGCCATATTGCCCACCTCTAATAAGTAGTCTGAAATATGTTCAACAAAACAAACATACAGACAGACAAACAGAAAAGAAAAGCTTTGTCCGTTTCTCAGCAGCTCCCATCCCCAGCTGTGTCCATGAGGGTTAGCGGTTTCACTATCAGCAGGATCTCTAATGTAAGTTCTGTGTCTACAGGGGAAAGAAAGCTGGTAACACTTCAGAGTGCCCTCTGCTGGAGATGGCAAGAACTAGGACAGTTTATATGAGTCAAGGAATACATACAGCTACCTGCTTGCGCTCCGACAGGAATCAGTGCTGTGATAACGTTACAAAAAGAAAACCTCTTAAACCCACGACGGACATACCTACGTACTGACATAGCCAAACAGCTAAGCTTCTACACAGTCACCTTCATATTAAACATCAGTATGAGGCACACATTAAGCAACTCATTATCATATCCCTTTAGTCGTTTCCGTTTGACATCTTTAAGCTCTGTAGTGAAAAACAAAGTGATGCACTGAATTGACTCGTTTCACATCAGAACCTCATTTCCACATGACTGAAATGCTACAGCTGCACAATTACAGCCAAGAAGTATTTTATCTGGAGGACAAAGCTGTGTTGATATATTCCACTCATGTGTAAACGATGTAAACATCTGAAGCAAGTAAACTGAATGCATGACTTGTTTCACTGTGCTAGTGCTCTGACACTAACGCAGACAGACTGCACTGTCACTGCAGCCCATTTCAGTATAAATCTCCAGGCATGGTTATCTCAAGTATAAAAAAGAAATCCTCTCCTAACAAACAGAGAATCTCTCACTCTCTCTCTCTCCCTCGCTCTCTTTCTCTCACACACGCGCGCACATAAATGGGAAAGGACAAAGTCTCGTTTACTCCTGTGAGTGTTGTTGGCTTGATGTCTGGGCACAAAGCTAGCCAGGCCAGTGCTGTGTCACTCCTGTATGGTTCATAAGAGTCTTGAGAGACACAGGGGCAGGAGGCTGATGAAGGGAGCCCATATGTTCTTCTGAAGTCTCTCTCTTTCCCCGTACAGGCTGAGCTCTAGCCCTTAGGGCTCTTTTTTGTCTGTGAGTTCCACATGCCCCGCTTGGAGTGGTAGTAGTGGAAGAAGTTCCGCAATCTCAACCTCTCCACCTCCAGACCATTCTGCAACACTCTGAGGCGAGAGAAAGAGGAAGAGGGAGTGAGAGAGAGAGAGAGAGAGAGAGAGAGAGAGAGAGAGAGAGAGAGAGAGAGAGAGAGAGAGAGAGAGAGAGAGAGAGAGAGAGAGAGACACACACACAAACACAGAGAGACAGAGACAGAGAGAGACAGAGACAGAGAGAGAGAGAGAGAGAAAGAGAGACAGAGAGAGAGAGAGAGAGAGAGAGAGAGAGACAGAGAGAGAGAGAGAGAGAGAGAGAGAGAGAGAGAGAGAGAGACACAGAGAGAGATAGACAGAGCCCAGAGGCAGAGAGAGACAGAGACCAGAGGCACAGAGAGAGAGCGAGAGAGAGAGAAAAAAGTGAAGGATTGAGATAGTGAGTGAGGAGTAAAGAAAGAGAGAAAAGGAGAGAGATAAATGACAGAAAGTAAAATTGTGATGGATTGCGATATAGAGGCAAATAAGAAAAAAGACAGATGAGAGGACAAGAAAGGAAGAACGACAGAATGAGAGAGAGTAAGAGAGAGCGAGCGATATAAAGAGGGGAAGAGAAAGATCAGGAGTGAGATAAAATAAAGACAGAGAGGAAGAGAGGAGAAAGAGACAGAGCTGTAAGGTACTGTTGTAATGCTTTGGTATTACTGTATATGACACAGTCGTGCTGATAAAGGTATGCTGAGAGGGACAGGAAGGCGAGAGACGGAGAGAGACTGTATTTATCATGGGTATCTATTAGGCTTCAAGCCAGGTAGCAAGCATGCACAAACAGCCCTGCAGTGGCTAACAGCGTTTGACAGTTTACAGTCTGTTATGGCTGTGAGAAAACTTAATATCCCTGGAATGGCCATTTTAGAAGAAAAGGAAAAACATTTCTAATTTAATGGGCCTTAATAGAATTCCTATTGGTCCATTCATCATGGAATGTTTACACAAGCACAGCTGGTGCTGTCAAATAGTGTAACACCACCCCTCCCCACCTTAAATAAGAAAATAAAATGTAGTTGGAGCCTCGCCAACTTCTGAGTTCAGCTGTACTTAATTATCACAAATATAATGTATTACATTATTGCCAAAGCATTTACCGATAAACCCACACAAAGACACAAGTAGAGCACAGAAAATGAGTTACTCGGGACCGGATGGCACAAATTCTGCTGCTCCAAAAAAAAGAGGGGCGGTTTTTAAACAGCGTTACTGCTCTCACTGAACCTCTTTATCCACATGCACTACAATTTACTTCTCCAAAATATACCTGTCTAGTAGCTCCCAGTCCTCTCCTCCCCACCGGTCTTTAAACTCCTCTGTGTTCATGCCGCCGATTTTATCAAAGTCAGATTTATAGATTCCAAAGAGACCGAAGCCGTTCACCTCCCAGTAGCCTGGACAGAAGCACAAAAGCAACCAATCAAACAGTGTCACATGTGCTGATTTAAAGGCCCTGACAGGGTTTATTCAAGCAGCTGCTCTCATTTTTATGTGTGTGAGTGTGTGTGTGGGAGTGTGTGTGGTAAGCTTATAGCTGAGCCTTGACATCATGTCGTGCAGAGCGTGCTGGAGCTGGAGCTTCATGCTGAATTACTCACTTATTGGCCACACATATTCATTTTAATAGGGAAAGCCCCTCTGAGGCCAAAGACCATTTTCCAACAGAGCCTAGTTCATAGACTTGCATGTAAAGACTCTACAGACATAATAGGCACAAGTGTGATGCAAAGTTAAATCCAGGTAATTAGTAAATAGTTTATTTAAATGATCCCAGGAGGCAGAAGAAAGGACTACACTCCTTCTCGTTACTGTGAACAAAGGCTATGGGCATATACACTGCATCTGTTATGTCATAAGGAGTATTTTAATATCATCTAATATTGCTATGACACATGAATAATCTGGTGAAGGAGAGTTTGTATCGGTTGTTTATTTAAGGTGGATAATTGTATTGACATTGGAGTAGCTTTCCTTTGACAATTAGTCATCTGAGGCAAGCCAGGCTTTCAAGTGGGATGGCCTTGGCCCTCTCAGGCCTCCCCATTGCCAATAGCTCTAATGCAAGCTAGTGCATCAACATCCTGAATAGACTGGGAGAAAATCAAACTTGTTCTTTCCATCATTTAAACCCATTTCATTAACCTATAGCGTATATGAGCGCTCTGGATTACCGGCAAACCAATGTTCTCATTTTTAAAAGCAGGTCTTATGAAGCAGCGTGGCCTGACAGTCCCGCATACGGCTGTATTATAGTGTGATTGTGTGTGTGTTACCATCTGGCTCTTGCGGAGAGCTCCCACATCCCAGTCTCATGACGATGGGAGCAAAGGCCAGTCTGCCCTCCACACAGTGCTTCCTGATGCTCTCCAGGATGTTGAGGGGAAAGTGAATGTGCAGGTCACACAGGAACACGATACTGTGACTGTCCTGCAAGGCACAACACGAGACGAACAGACTCAGGTATATCGTATCAGTGTCTGATAACATCAAACTGGATTGATATAGCTTCCTCACTTCTGTGCCCTTCATGTTCTCAAATAATACTGAAACAACCCATCTTATGGAAAACCTTTTTTCATTCACTTACTTCACATAAAAAGCTTATTATATTACATAAACAATTATAAAAAATATAAATGTGCCGTTCCAGGCAGTAGGAGCAGGCGATGGAAGTAAGTGTTTTAGGTCAGAGTGCCTTTGTCTTAAGGAAGCCAATCAGAATTCAATCGCAGTACTGTGGGAAAGTCAGAGACCACTCTTTCCTTTATTTAATTATTAGTCATCATGTACAAGTTACTCTCTTAAGTAAGTCTCTTATCTGAGTCTTTGTGTGGACATAATTAGGTATTTCTGAGGAGATCAGAGGAAAGATAAGTTTACAGACCTGCAGCTCAAAAATCTTACACAACCTGGAGAAAATGTGACTCAGGAGCTAGAAGACACTGATGGCATGAAAAATACAGGGCTTTAAGCTTGTATCTAAAAGAGAATCAAACTCTACTCTTACATCAGGTCTGACAAATAGAAGACAAGTCAACACTAAGTGTCTGAAAGGACGTGTAACTGTCACTTACTGTGAAAAGCAAATACATGAACATGTGCACTTGAACACATAAACTCGACAACTGAGATGTACAGTGATTTAATGAACTTTGGACACTGAATATGCTCATCATCAAAAGAACAGTTTTGCACCCAGAAGGAATCAACCAACATGAATAAAAACTTGGTGGGTAGGTTCGACATGATACTGAGACATAATTCAAGTTTTGGCCGTGCCTGTGACGTATGCAAGGACAGGACACGACCTGGTACACGTCCAGAAGGCTTAGTGTCACTCCACCTCCACCCCTACCGCAAAATCTGCAAGAACTGTGTGAGAATTTTCAAGATGCATAGGATGGATTATCACAAGACATCATTAGGAACCTCTAAAACTACTGAGACGTCTGGCACGATGCATTAGCAGAGCATACTGAGAGACACTACTGCTGTTATAAATATTGCCCATGTCAGTTAAAATTTATCACCATTAACTGCTTCTGTTAATGTTTATCCTCCTTCCCTACAGCATTGCAATCCGACACGTGCTTCTGAGTGCAATTGGTCTTTTGATGATGAGTGTACTTCTGTGTAGGGTTCTTTTAAATACATTGTTGCATTCTATGCATCGCACTTATGTCAAAAAAAGGGAAGCTCTAATGATAAATGGACAGAAAGGCTCCAAAATAACTTGCATTAAGAGCTAAGAATGTTTTTGGCTTCTTCTGTATAGGTCGTATTTTGGAAATACTTGTTTCCCTTTAGAAAGCAACAATGTGTTAAAAAGAAAGCATGGGGCCCCCATTCTTTAAGTTATGGATATGAATACACGAGACGGCACAATATGGCCCCTTTTTCATTGCTCTTCCCCCTCAGTAGTGTCCTTTAGTGTTCCTTTACCTCAATAGTGTCCACTCCAATTTGCAGACCAGCAGAGCGTTCAAAATTGCCTTCCCTCCTTAGATAGTCATACCTGCACAGAGGCCACACATAGACAATTCTATAATGCTCAAGTGCTCAGTCAGAGCGTGTTAGCGGGCCTGGAGGTTATATGTTATGTGTGTGGATACCTGGGCACAGAGCTCTTTCTCAGAGCCTGCTCTATGTCCATGTCATCGCTCTGGAAGTCCACGATGATGATGTTGAAGTTGTCGTCTTTGGTCTCACGGTGCAGTAGCTCCATGTCACTGATGAACTGCTGAACCCAGCGAGCCTGGTTCTTCACTGAAAAGACAGAGGAGGCCCCATCAGCTCAATGCTATACATGCAACCTCAGCGATAGGATAATCTAGTAGCATATTTTACACACTAGAAAGAGCATCAGCACCATCCCAAACGCTGTAGCTGCTGCTGTGTTTGATCTACTCACACCAGCACAACACACACTAATGCACCACCATCGTGTCAGTGTCATTGCAGTGCTGAGGATGATCCACCAACCACATATTACCTGTTCTGTGGGGGTCCTGATCATTGGAAAAAAGGTGCTTGGGGGCTAACAAGTTATGCAGAGAAACAGACGGACTACAGTCCATAAATTGTAGAACTACAAGGTGCTCCTCTGTGGTAGGTGGAGCTGATGAAATGGATAAAGAGTGTAGATACACTGATGTGGTTTTCATGTTATGACTGATCGGTGTAAAGCATGATCATAAAACTGTGGCAGCCAAAAATAGATCAGCACTGAGAAATCTGATTACGCAAGACTCTAACAACCCAACACACAAAACTCCCAGCATTGGATGTCATCCGGAGCTCATAACTAATGAGACAAATTTTGATGGAGGCACACATACTGTTTCTAAGACTGTGGGTGCTTGTGGGAATGTTGTAGCGCACTGGCCACTCATAGTGCATGTACTACGTCTTCACGCTGAGAAATGCAATGGGTTGTAAGGGGAACCAGATAATGCATCAACCAGACTCACCAGGCACCACAAAGTGCACCATGACATCCCGCTTCCACTGCAGCATGACGGGCTGGCAGAGCAGAGGCTTGGCATATACCGTGCCCCACTGCGGAGTGGCACGGGGCTGAGTGGAGGACGGGGAGGAGGGTGTTTGGGGCGCTGAAGGGGGAGAAGCTGTCACCCCATCACTGGTCTCCAGGCTGTCCTCCAGCCGCCCACGGTGCAGCAAGAGGTAGACGTACTCAGACAGTCGCACCACACTTCGCCCACGCTCCATCAGCTCCAGCTCTATCAGGTAACGGTTTCCTCGCGCTGAGTCACGCCTCTTCTCCACGTTTATGATCCGCAGCAGAGTGTAGATACTGCAGAGGCACAATGAAAACATGAGTGCGTGACTAAATGGCACTGGCATCATTCGTGTCAGTTCAGTATGTGCATATCTGAGTAAACACAGCTGGGCTCCCATCACTGCTTCACACCTCACATACAGAGCTGTCACAGCATCACCATGCCACATAGAGGTGTGGAAGCCAGCCGTGATGGTTTGGTACTTTACAATCAAGTCACGTTCATGACAATCAAAACAAACTCGCTGACATCTAGTATAACCAAAGCTGCTTTTAGGTTTATCATTTCAAACCACTCGTTTCATCTGAAACTTTTTAGCATCAGACTAGCACCAGCTATTGGTTGATAATCACTCACATAACCTGCTTTCAGTGGCAATTGTAGAGTCTGTTCACAGTGGGCCTCTACTACATGGCTCATCATTATTCTGTAATCAAGAATCTGACTCCAACAAAACAATATCTTGTTTTTAAATGTATACTTAGATTAAATATACAACTGAACCCATCCACGAAGTGAAACACATACTTGGGAGGCAGCTGGGGCTAGGTGCCTTGTTCAAGGGCACTTGTTGGTTTAGGGAATCAAACAAGCACAAGGGGCCCACAACTGGCCCAACACACACACACACACACACACACGTGTATATATATATACACGTCCAGAATATATATACATATATTATATATATATATATATTGTCGCTGTCCAAAGAAAAACATGTATCTCCATTTTTGTTGATTCTTACACCTCATTGGGTCACATGAGCTGCTGTTTACACTGGCTGTGAATTTTATGAAGAATGGACTGACAGAAATGGTCCAAAACTGCTTGGAACAACGTCTGGTTCCATTGACTTCCATTCAAATTAAATGAGGTTTTTGGCCTCTCCTGTAAAGTTGCCATTTTGGAGATACCTGTTTTTCTTTGGACAGTGACGAGATATATATATATATATATATATATAAATTGAACAAAGTGTGAGACCTGAATGAATGTGTACTGTGTATGTGGTTTGAGGAGGTATTTAAGAAAAACACTGTTGGTTGGTGCCAGTGGTTGGCGCTAATACTAAAACTTCACTTCAATGAATGTGGAACTAGTTAGATGCTACCATAAAAAATGACTGCCTAGAAAATGATACAGATAAAATTGAAAGAAACTGCAGGAAAAGAACATAATAAATATCAAATGACTGAAAAAGTTTCTAATGTTGTTCTAGTAATCCCTGGGCTCTTACTGTCTGTCTGACTGATAAGAGGAATAAAGAAAACAAGAAAACTAATTAAATCATATTAATTTTGAGCTTCAGGATCGTTTTCTGTGTGCTCCTGTAGCGCTCCTAGGAAAAAAGCTTAAGGCAGAACCCTGAACACTATTCGTTTTTTTATTATACCCATTGTTTATGTTAATGTGCTTTTAGGGTCCTTTTTAACCTTGTGTTCGTTCTCATTGTGAATCGCTCAGACACTCCTCATAACTTCACTGCTTCACTGTGCTTTGCCTGTTTCATGAAAGGACTTGAGCTATTTACTCTCAGTTTCCTCATTTTAACACTCTTACCATAAAACTCTTTACACATCGTGTGAAACTACTATTGTCTTGCTTTGATATAAAGAATCACAGTATGTCTCGCTCAGTATACAACCATCTTTAAATAAAAAGGAAAAACATGATGTATATTCTAACACAATGAGCATTGCTCCTCTTACCCTCCATTGCGCTCATTGAGCTTTTCCATGTACTGAGCCAACACATCCACCACCTCGCTCTCGGGCAGCTGCAAGTTGCCTGAAACATTGCACCTCAGATCATTCCAATCGGAGCGCAGTGTTTCAAAGTCCATACTGTTGACTGAAAATGTCCTCTGCCAGTTGATGGCCTCCTCTGCCCACCCAGGGCGGAGCTCCACCTCCTCGTAGCTGTATTCTGATAGGCCACCCTCCTCCTCCTCCGGTTCAGGCTCTGCCTCTGCTGGCTGAGGCTGTGACTCTGTGATCTCGGAGGTGCGGAGGTAGGAGGTGACCCGTGGAGGTTCAGTAGGCAGAGCGTTTTCTGAGGAGTTAAAAGACGGAGGAGTAGGGGCAGGAGGCGCCCTGGCAGTAGTGCTCCCACTGGTGGGAGGACGGGGATCATTTGGTGCTGACAATTTGCTCTTGTCAGGGTGGCTCAGGAGTGCCACCCTGCTAGAGGCTTGGTGAACTGCACCCTGTCTGCTGGGATTTGAGGGGAAAACCCTGTTGTCTCTGAGAGGAGGCCTTGCTAGGAGCCGCGATGCCCCCAGAACTCCTTTACTTGCTTTGTGCTTGGAACTCAGGTTGACCAGCTTGGTGGTCTTACCATTCTGATAGAGAAACACCCCAGGGAAGACCTCTCGGGGATGACGTGAGACAGAGCTTTTCTTATCCTTGCCTGAACGGGGTCTGGTGATGTAGATTTTATTGTCCTCCTTTTTGCGCTCCTTGTTGTTGCCAGGTTGGGCATTGCCATCGTTACGACCATGATCACTGGTGGAACGTCCAACATGGGCAGAGTTAGTCAAGATCTGCTTGGCTCGGCTGGTTAGAGCCACAAGGGATGATTTCTGAGGGAACAGCAGGGCCGATCTGCTGAGCTTTGGGGAGCGATCATCAGACCGGCTCCTTCTCCTTGTTTCCTCTGGATCTTTCCGGATCCAAGATAGAGAACGACCACGTACCACAGTCTCATTTGGAGAGTCCTCAGGTTCTGCACCCTCATCCATTCCATCAGGATCGTCTAGCCCTGCCCCTTTCCTCCTGTCCTCATCTGGTGGCTCCTCCCTCCGCAAGAAATGCCTTTGTTCCCTCCTCAGCACTGGGCTCTTTAGCTCTGCTTCCTCCTTCCCTGTTGACATGGATGCCGCTTTATGGAAGGGGCTAGAGGTGTGACTCGATTGGCTGGGGCGAGTGGTCCTTTTCAGTGAGGGAGTCCCAACAATCTCTGCTTCATCCTCAGGATCCACTCCCTCTTCCTCTTCAAGAAAATCTGGAATAAAAAGAACAGCAGCATCTTAATGAATCCCACTGTTTCAGCGGTGGTGTTAATGGCCCACAGAGGCTAAAATGTCTTGCTAATTGGCAGTCGTCCACAAAGGACTTCACATTGTCCTTCCAGGGAATATGGCTGTCCTCTGTTTGGAAATGAAATCAATCTCAGCGATTCGATTTCTGGCTGCAGTTCAGAGCCGGGATGCCCATATGAATGTGCCATACTCTAATGGAACACCCTGTGTAAATACTGCTCTAATAAAACTCATTTTGTTTTTGGATCACTGAGCTGAATCATGTCCAATAAAAACAGACACACAGACATACACACACACACACACACAGACTCTCACACACACACAAACACACACGCAGAGACACACAGAGGCACACACACACACACACACACAGACTCTCACACACACACAAACACACACACAGAGACGCACACACACAAACACACACACAGAGGCACACACACACACACAGACACACACACAAACACACACACACAGACTCTCACACACACACACACACACAAACACACACACAAAGACACACACACACACAGACTCTCTCACACACACACACACAGACACACACACACACACACACACAGACACACACACACACACACACACACACACACCCAAACACACACACAGAGGCACACACAGACATACACACACACACACAGAGACACACACACACAGAGGCACACACACACAGACTCTCTCACACACACAAACACACACACACAGACACACACACACAGAGACACACACACACACACACAAAGACACACACACACACACACAAACACACACACAGAGGCACACACACACACAGACACAGACACACAAACACACACACACACAGACTCTAACACACACAGACACACACACACACACACAGAGGCACACACACACAGACACAGACACACAAACACACACACACACAGACTCTAACACACACAGACACACACACACACACACAGACACAGAGACACACACACACACACACAGAGACACACACACACAGACACGCACACGCACACGCACACACACAGAGACACACAGACACACACACACACACATACACACATATAGGCACCCACCATCAGGGTTGGGAAAGAAGAACGGCCTATCATCCTCCTCCTCATCCATTTTCATGTATTTGTAGAAGCCAAACCTGAGAAATACATATCATTATAAGAACCAAATAAAATACCAAAAAAATCACAGCAGAATCACCAGGTTCAAGAGCTCACTCCGGAACATGACTGTGGACTGACTCTAACACTAGTAGATCACCCATGCAACTACACAGAGGACTGCATGCATTTGCACTTTAACTAGACCTCCATAATTGAACATCTGAGCTGTGTATTTTATATATGGTAGATCTATACTGCAGGCTGTATGACAGTTTAGCTGTTTACCTGAACATTAAGCTGCTATTCTCACTACCTGCACTGTACACTATCACATATACAGCTACTGTTTACAACCACATACTTACACACTTGCACACCTGGCTACCTTGACATACTGTACTTCTAATATGTACACCTAACACTAAACTGCATTTTGCTCGCCTGCTATGCAACTGCTGTGTGTACCTCAGCGCTAGTAACACTCTAGTAGCACAGTTACTGCTCGTCTTACACATCTGTTTTCCTGTCTATGCACATATTGTATTGTGTCTCTGTCTTTATGTCCATGCACTACTACTTACTATTTATCTATGGTTTTAATTACTGCAATGGAGAAGTAGCCCAATAGTGTTTTGCTATACTGTACAACCCTGTATTGGACCTATGCCAAAAAGCTGAATTGAATTAGAAAATAATGAACAGCACACTTTACAGAAAACTACATTTGTTTGCATGTAGGCTATTCTGTTTTTTTTTCAGCTTCATGGTTCCACAATTATATGCATCATTTAGGAATTTATGACTAGTGACTGAGACTGGACATGGCCTCCTTATTCCTGAAGAAGAGCTTACTTCTCCAGATAAATGGGCGATTCCCTGTAGAAACACTTATTCTCTCGCTCCATGTGGGTGAGCCGGGTGAAGTCATTAGGATAGACGAAGGATAAATAGACCTGAAAACCACACATAAAAGCAAACATTTTACTGCAGTGAAGATGCTCTCTTATAGGAGCAGACTGGAAATAGTTTAGCTCATAAAACCATGTTCAAGGTTCTTCACTAACATAGATGCATATTTAAAATTCAAAACAAGTTACTGGAGACTCCTTTATAAGACCCTTCATAAGGGTAGCCTTTTTCTAAAGTACCAAATTACACACTCAGAATAAGCATGGCTGTTTGGAGTATTGCTGTGAAATCTAGCTATACAATAAAGTATAGTTCAGCATAGTTCATCAAACCACTGCTGTCAGAACAAAACCATGTATCTCCAAAATGATAACTTTACAGGAGAAAGAAAAAACATACTTTGCTTTAACATAAGTCAATGGCTTTTTGGGCCATGTTTATGATTCATTCATCACATAAATAACACACAGTATACATGGCACCGGGCATTTTCCAATTAGCTCAAAAACTAAAAAAAGACAAACACTTAAATATGAGGCCTTTGTTCTGGCAACAGGAATGTGTAATGTGTTTGTAAAGACAGTTATTATTTAATATTTTCATTTTAGCCAACAATTATAGTATATATTACAGTATAACGATATACTTGTAATTTTTATATGTAGTAGAAGACGTGATTGTCTTTCCGGCATGATGGTTCTCCTGCACTGAAATGAACTGCCCAAATGGGGGCAGCATTGATCAACATCTGCTGGTGCACATAGACAGCTGGAGAGTGCACTGTGCAATCATAGTAATAAAAGAGTCTTTAAAACTTTTACATTTTACTGCTGCCATAAGAAAAACTCACAACTCTATTACTGAATATACATCTGAAAATGCCAGCTGTGCTTCATATTCTATACAGTTCACGACCAATTAATAAAAATGTATACAAATTCAAATGCAAACATTTATTCTTCTTGGTCTTGTCATGACCGTAACGTTATACAGCTATTCATAATGTGTGTATTTGTATTATATTTTCAGACAGGCTAACCTACAGTACCAGAACCAACACACATGTACATCACATGTACCATTGTACGGCACTATTAGTACACTTTTGGGTACGGAGGTAGAGGTTAGGGTTAGCGTTAGGGTTACTTATTATACAGTCATATGCAAATATTTGGGCACATCTGGTCAGATTACCCTTTGTAAGTGAAAAGAAAGCATCCATCCTCATGTGCTTCAGCACAATTTAACGCATTGCTACTGGTTACATAATGAATTTAATATAACGAGAAAATTACAGCTCCTGTAAAAATCGTAGCAGCTTTTATATTTGATGCTTAATTTTTTCCCCAACTTGTTAAACATTATTTTTTCATTGCTTACTAAAATCTGCAATAACATATTATATTTCCTTTTGTTCTCGTTAGAGGCTGCAGCATGCAATTGGATGTGGGGCATTCATTCAAAGCCTTGCTTGTGTCTAGACAGACATATAACCCTACGTCCTGGCACTGCATTAAACAAGTATATGTGTAGTTCTTGTGGGTTTTGGACTCACAAACTGCAGACCCTGGTAGCGGGCGATAGGGAAGTCTTTAACTACATAGGTGGGTGAGTACAGACAGGAGGGCAGCACGTTCTCCAGCCGAGACGGGTCAATCATGGGTGCTGCACAGACAGAGACAGAAACGAGGCAAGATAAACTTATTCAGTCCACCATAAGACTAATGCAGCATGAGAGAAAGAGTGTGTAACAGTAGCAGTGATAAAGAGATTCAGATTGACGCTCACTCTTAAAAAAGGTGTCACGAGGGTCCGGTTTCAGCATGTCGGCGCCGTGCCGGCTGCTGGTCTCAGCCTCCCCCGGGACTCGACTGTGGCTGGCCAGCGTCTGAGGGATGTGATCCACACTGTTCATCTTCAGACTGCTCTCATCTTTCACACACAGAGGAGGGGACAGAGGGATAAAGTGTACACTGTTTTAGGTCCTTATTGATAAATGGATAGATTAAATTTTCCACAGAGCCACAGTGCCATCAGCCAGTGCCACTTCACTCCCTTGAGAGGGATGAGAAGGAATTTCAAGTACATTTAATTCCAGCGAATCACAAATATGCATGGGCATGACCTAAAAGTGCCGGATGACATTAGCTTGCTCTCATGTTCTCTTCCTCTTCCAAGTTGGAAAGAGCCAGTTTGATTACAGCCTGGACTATATGGAGATAGCTTTGTTTCCAGACATCGGGATCCAATATATTGTTTGTTAACCCTGTCAAATCAAATGTCCCACCAAAACTGTATACCAAGAGTTTGGCAATGCAATCTGGCACAACAGATGTTATGACATGCAAGCCAGAACTAACGGCTACAATAAAATGGATTTCCATGTACAATTGTCCAAGTCCAAGTGTCCAAGTGTGGTATCCAAGTCCAAGTGGCATCCTAGCAACCTCCTCCAACACTGATTTTTTTTTTTTTTTTTTTTTTAATGATAATAAATCATTTTTAAAAGGTACAGACTCAGGACCCCACTGTGGCTCAAAGGTACTAAACAATTACTTACACCATTAATAGGTAGAATCAGCCCTGACATAATATTCTCTAGGCAGTTATTAACTCTAAGTACAATAGAACGATGTTGCTATGTAAATGCAGTGTAAATATCATGAATGTATTATTTATACACAGTGCTCACAGTGAGGTCATGCTATTTACATTTCCATAATTATACGCCATTTATAGTATTTCTTAATACAATTTCAGCAGTATTAGGCTATATATATTCAACAACAGTATATTGTATAACTGTATATAGGTTATTCCTACTTTCTCTCTCCCTGTCTTTCTCTCTGAGAATTACTGTCCCTGTTTGATTTGTCATTGCTCTTGCACTCACACTTACACCCACATTTGGGATCATGTTTGTTCATGTGACTATTAAAAAGTACATTTTTATTTTTATGTTGATGTAATAATAATAATAATAATAGTAATAAGGGACAGTATATATAATTTAGAAACATGGGAAGCTCCTAACATACTCTTCTTGTTTCTTCTTAAAGTGCCTCAACTGCCATAATATAATGTCAAAACAATAACTCTTTAAAATTGTTATGCCTTTCCTTTATGTCCAGACGAGGAGCTCAATCCCATTCTAGCATATAAAGGGCAGAGCTTTACTATACCATTATCTACTATCCTAGATAATATTTGCCCAACAATTGTTTAGCAATTATTTATTGACTGTATTGATATTTTAAGGATTGAGTTATTTAATACTTCTTAAGAAGTGAATGGAAAATTGCTTTGGCTTGTGTTTCGGTTTACAGTGGATAGTGAATAAGCTCGCTCTCCAGATCTCCCTTGAACACAGATTCTCTCAGTGGTTCTTTCTAGTTCATGGGAGGTATGAATATTGCCATGCGTTACAGTCACATGATTTACCAGGCAGAGTTAATCCAAAGAGCCAGTCTGTGTGCTTAATGTTACTTTCACTTATCACTATACATTAGAACGCATTAGGGTTTCTTTATTAGACGCACTGAACAAGCATGCAAATTCACTGAACATGCATTAACAAACTAGATGAAGAGATGAAACTAGATATATGGACATTAATCTTCGCTAGATCATGTTCTTTGCAGCTTTAAGCACTTGCATTATTAACAAAGAACACTACATTAAACTGTACCTACAGTATAATGACTGTTTTGCAGTGAGTTAGTGTTCATAACTATATTCACTTGTATATGCAAATAGGCCCTCTACCCAGTCAAGTCACTGGTATAATATATGCAGGCTTTGGAGTTTACCTTGAAAATAAAGCTAAACTAGCAGCAGTGTGAAAGAATGATCACCTGTTGATATGTGACCGTTTTCTATTTGCATCAAAGCTTTAACCTCAAAGAGAGTGGGCTTTAATCACATCCATCCATCAATCTATCCACCCATCCAATCATCCATCCGTTCATCCATGGATCCATTCATCCATCCATCATCCATCCCAGCTCTCTGAAGAGTTCTGATTTATGTGCGTGTCAGATTGTGGTCTATTTGGAGTTGCCCTGTGTAATTAAAGAGAACGGCAACATCACTGGGTCCACAGGGGCTTCAGACAGCAAGCGAAATGTTTCAGTGTTATTTACAATGTGGAATCAGTAGAACTGAGGCCACGTAAGAAGCTGTATTTAAATAGCTGCTGCAACAGCACACTGTCAAAAGAATACCAGGCTTGTACAATGTGACAGTATTCTGGCTAAGAGAAATGAGTTCTGAGTGTTGTGTAAACATCTTCACCCAAACATTTAGTCAACTCTTAGCACCCAAAAGACTCGTAGTTAGCCATTCACAGCAAACTATTCATGAGATGTTCTAATAATGTGATGTATGAGCAACATTTCCTCACTTAAGTCCACCAGGTAACACTGGAGAACAAATCTAGAGGTACACAATGCCTGATATTTGCTTTGGCTGGAGCTGTAATGCCAAATACAAAGTTTGCAAAGATTTGGGATCTTAAAGTTTGTCCACTATAAAAGAGATCAGTATGTTTGTGCAGTGGTGCTACATGTTAAAAGCTACAGGGGTTGGACAATGAAACTGAAACACCTGGTTTTAGACCACAATCATTTATTAGTATGGTGTAGGGCCTCCTTTTGCGGCCAATACAGCGTTAGTTCATCTTGGGAATGACATATACTGCGTCCTGCACAGTGGTCAGAGGGAGTTAAAGCCATTCTTCTTGCAGGATAGTGGCCAGGTCACTATGTGATGCTGGTGGAGGTTCGTCCTTCTTGGTGGTATGCTGACATTACCCTGGATACCGTGGCTCTTGATACATCACAAAGACTTGCTGTCTTGGTCACAGATGCGCCAGCAAGACGTGCACCAACAGTTTGTCCTCTTTTGAACTCTGGTATGTCACCCATAATGTTGTGTGCATTGCAGTATTTTGAGCAGAACTGTGCTCTTACCTGCTAACTGAACCTTCACACTCTGCTCTTACTGGTGCAATGTGCAATTAATGAAGATTGGCCACCAGGCTGGTCCAATTTAGCCATGAGACCTCCCACACTAAAATGACAGGTGTTTCAGTTTCATTGTCCAACCCCTGTATGTACAGCACTGAACATAAACTCTATCATATAGGCAATAACGTTGATACGCTTGTCTGTGCTCAGCAAAAGAACACTGATTCAGAACACTTATAACGGAAGTCAATGGATGGGGCTTCAGTAAGTTTTTGTTTTTCCAAAAGAGTTTTACCCATAATAATAAGCTGCATATGATATAGTATACAGAAGTTAGACATTCAGTTGCAAAATGCTGTACAGAATCTTCAAAACAAAAATATACGGCTGTGGGGTACAATTCACTTTTACACCACTGCTGTACATACAAAATGTGATTCTGAGCCCCCGTCATGAATAACTGTGCATGTGGATTTGTTGATGAGTTGAAGGATACAGAATCTGACTCCCCATCACCTGCAAAAGCTTTGGACAGGTATATGGACACCACAGGTGACACTCACAATTTTGGTCGTTTCTATGTGTAAATAGCTGGCGATCTGCAGCGTCCACATGCTTACATGATACAGACGCATTTAAAGGGCTTTAAAAACAACATCACAAGAGACAGAACCTATATGTCTACTATAACATTGACACTACAGGACTTAAAATATTACATGAAATATATACATCAGTTTATAATTTAATGTCTGATCACTCCCTCTTTTTTCTCATGTCTTCTTCATTTTCTTCAAGGCCTCTGCCATGATGTCCATGTTGAGAACACTGAGCTTCTCTGTGCTAACTGAGGACCCATAGGTGTGTGATGTGGTGGCAATTCTCATGAGAGGTCTTTTTCCAACACCAGTTACACATCACTACAGAAGGCCCTCAGAGACCTGAGTGGCACTGACAGAGACACCATCTCTCTATTTGAAGTCAGTGTACCACTGAAAACTTTGAACCTGTTATGTTAAGATAAAATACTTTCATAATGTGGCTCTAAGGAAGGTAAAGTTGGCCTGCATCTTATATGGACCCCATGCATGGAGAATGCTAGTAAAGTCCTATGATATGGGCAGACGCTTAGAGGGACTAACAGGACTTAGTGGTAGCTCAACTGGCTGAGGCACTGTTTTGCAGAGTTGGGCTTTTTCACTGGGTTTAAGTCTGAATCCCAGGATTGCCACAGCTCTTAGCAACGAGAAGTCTATGAGACCGAAACTGGCTTCGGCCTCACCGAGGGGCTTAGGAGCTGCTCTCTTTCAGCTGGCCAAATAAAGCTGTCTGTTAGGTCACGTTTGTAGAAGGGCAGTTAGTCCGCTCTACCAAGCACTCTCATAAGAAACTGCATGAGTAGGATCTGACCGGCTCTATATTTCACAGAGGAAGCGTGTGTCAGCCATCAGCCAGCCATGCAATAAGAGAGGAATTAGCTACAGCTAACATTGTGAGAAAATTCTGAAAAATTAATTTGCCATGGTACTAATTAATTCAGCACGGTCACAAATCTTTTTCCAGCTCTATTGCACATTGTTCAGCGAGGGTCACTAAGAAGCTTTTACTGATACTGTGGGTGCTAGGGAGTCTCGCTATAGGAGGGAGCACACACACACAACAGGACAACATTTATGACTCCAACATTCAGTGTGAGGAACTGAAAATAGTTCAAGACTTCACACAGCCCATTTTGTCTCTTTTGACAGCTCCTCTGTAATAACAGTATGTAGGGTTTTCAGTTTAAACATTCCAAAATTAACAAAAATATCATCAGAATGTGAATTAATTTTTCAAGGACACCTATGTATCGCGTTGCAGAGATTTCTATTGAAGCTATCAAGCTAACCAGCTAGGGGCTAGGGGCCAGCCCTGTCTCATAATACCACATGGTACCTCAAGAGGCGGTACATGGTCACTGCAGCATTGAGTAAAAGCAGTCTAACATGAGAGCATGAAGACGTAGCACGGCAGCCTCGGCAGCATATTTTAGCCTCTAGGATTTTTTAGCTCCTTCCAGTTCCATCATTTGAGGACAGGTAGCCAATGAGTAAACACAATAATGGTTGAAGCTTTTGGGAAGTGACCATTTTTACCACTGCTCCCCACCATTGGAGACTCTATTTTAGGGGATACAGTGTTTCTTCTAGACCGGCAGGACTTAAAGAGGCAGGAGAGGTACTGTGCTTTTTGCTGATATATTGCTCCCTGTTGTTTGGCGAACACATTTGGTTGCCTTACCTTACAAGGCTAAAACGTTACAGCTTATTAATGGGACATCACGACCAAACGTGACTATGTAGCTATGGCTACATCTGCTATAAACATGCCTCTTAATTTTTTTCTTGATTTTTAGTTTAAAGGAAGTAAACTATAAAAACCTCTTCTGATGATGTATATTGAAGGTGGGAGGAACCATTTTAAAACTAAAATAACTTTGGGGTGGATTTTCTTTTAGCTGGTAAATGGAGAATGAAGACACAGCTAACATTACTGCTAGTAATATTTCAGCAACGCTAAAACCAATAAACTGTCATAAAGTTATCTTTAAAATAAACAGAGTGGATTACTTGAATGACAGCAAAGACCTGTCAGATGAGGACGGGTCATCTTATTTTTGTCTGATATAGGGAAATAACTAGCCACTGGCATCTATTTTATACTGTATAAAGATACAAGCTCTGCTTTATTTACACTTTGATTAAAGACTGAAGCTAATTTGTTTGTACATATTAGGTTGTAGTTTAGCGGATAGGCTAGCAGTACTCTAGTGGCTGGCCCACTGAGATTCTCAGCGTTTGAATGATGTATTCGTGTGATCCATGCTGGGTATTGTATAGACAGAACACGTATGTGTAAATTAATGAATTATTCTTTTGAACTGATATGACAGGGAGTACAATGCTGTGCTGCAGAATACTGTGAAACATGACATACGGAATGTTTATTATGTAAGATATTTTTAGGCTGGAATTCCTGTTTCATTAAAGATCATTCAGCTGCTGAACAGGTCCGTGGCTAATGGCAATAGGTCAGTAGCAATGCTGCTGTTGAATAGGATAGGTTAGTGTCTGTGCTATGCTGCAAAACATGATGTATGTTTTTATTTATATAAACCCTTTCATTATAAGTTCAATTAGCCGCTAAATAGGTCAATAGCCCATTAGCCTTACATTCAGACGACGGGGTGAAGGATAACTAACACTGAGCATGGTAATGGATGAGTACTGTTCTGATGTTATCAAAAGCTAGGTAGTGTTATATAGACGAAGATGTTTTTCTCGGTGTTGTATTTTTGCCACGTCACTCACCCTTAATGGGTATGGCAACAAATACTGACTGATAGATAGGGGACCAGCTGTCTCAGTGTAAAGATAAACAGAGTGGACGAGTGGGAAACATTGGGGCTGATGCAGAATAAAATCACACTGCAGACAGAGCCACCGAGACATTTACGCCGGGAAAAGCCACGCTTGGGTTCCAAAGTACACCAGGCGCCATGTACCCCAAGAGGAGAAGGGGTTAAGCTCGGAAATCTCCAGCTTCTGCTGGCTCCGGTTGCTAAGCAACCGGTCTCCCACAATCCCTTTCTCCCACCTCCATAAAACCGCTGTGGGAACGGACGCGTAAACACAAATTAAACTGTCAAATTAATAGCCTGAATGATTTCAGCTTTTTGCAATATTTAGAGCCTCGTCCAAGTCAGTCAGGCTTCCCAGGGTAATGAATAATAAAACTGAATTTAAACAGCAGAAAATAATGAAAACCAAAAAATCCTCTATATACAGCACTCAGGAGTGAGTCTCATTCCCATGGCAACATGCAGGCTGGTTAAGAGCCACAGATTGATAAAATCTGTTTTAAAAACGTTGCTCATCTAATTTCAATTTCTCCTGAGTTCACATCATCACCTGCTGACTTTTGCCAGCACTGATTATACGGGGGGAATCTGCTCTATTGCTTCTAGGAGTTTGGTTTGGCTCTGTCGTGCAGCAGCGTTTGACGTATTGAGTCTGTTTCCACCCTGATAACACCCAGTGCCGATTCCCAGGGTGCAAAACAGCAAAACGCAAAACCTGGAAACTGCACAGTCACGACTTTTACCACCACCTCAGTGATGAAGTGCCTTCTCTGCTCGTGTCTACGAGCCACTCCAACTCCGAAACGGAGGCAGAGCAGCTTGCTATTACAGCAACAGGCATAAGTAAGTCTATTTAAGAACTAAACGACTCGACATGGCTTTAAATGAGAGTGCGTTGAATTAGGTGTTGTTCAGAAGACGCCGTCTTAAACTCTATGAAGACTGCTTTTTTTGTTTTGTCTATGGGGAACATGCAGACTGACTGAAAAGGACTTCTCCATCCTGTGAAATGCACTTAAGCCACTCTAAGCGGAAAACATGACAGCAAAAGACACCACACTTCAGCTGACCCAGTCAAGATTCCGCCACTCGGGAAAAGCTGGTTTTTGGACACAACGTGTTCTTAATAGTATATTTTATTTGCATGTTAAAACTGCAGAAACATTCAAATATTATGCCGTTTGCATTTATTATTGTTTGGTCTTTTTTATAGAACAAGCCCAATCTGCAGTCCAGCTGTAAAAAAGATATATATTTATATATATATATTTATCATATATATTTACAAGGACAAGATATGACTGTGTTGTATTTATGGCTATGGTGTATTTTACCCAAAGCATTAACTGAAATAGTAATGAGCTAAATATATACAAAATCATCATGTGTATGGTAGGTTCTCTGAGGAGGTGTATGTCACAAACCCTAAACCCTTTCAATTTGTGAAACCATATTTAAACAGGGATGTAATTATCAGGCCTTATCAAGGTAAGACATGTTCAGATGAGGCTAAGAAAAAGGGTTTATGTACCAAATCACCAGAAAAGGCCAAAATTAAAAACAAGCAAAGAGTTGTAATAAGAAGGCAAAAATATACAAAGGGAAGATCCAGAATCAAAGTCAAAGGAAGGATAAAAGTAAAAAGAGATATGATACCTTGCAGAGGATACACAACCCCACATCTTAAGTAGAACAGAAACAGGTGATACTAATCAGGAGAGGTCAATCTGGGATAGGTTGCTGGCTGCCTATTGGAAGTCACATGCTCACCCAGGGTATCCTGGGAAATGTAGTCCTCTGTGGCTAGGCTGAGTACTAAGCCAGAGTGATGTGTGACAGAGGACTTATTTTTAGTGTACATCTGCACTGCGATGGACTGGTAGCCTGTCCAAAGTGTTTAAGGATTATGTTTTGAGATGACACCACCTTGTAATAGAGAAAATAGGCTGGAATGGAACTGTGCTAGTCTGTCAATCAGTTATGTATATATTTAATATATTTAAATGATATTACTACAGTTATATACATGCAAACCACAGTGTGCTAGGATGGGTGACCACACTTCACCATCCCTGACAATTAGCACAAGATACCCTTGACGCTGCATTCTCTCACCAATGCTTTACACACCGTATACCAACAAATGCATCACAACACACAGTTCTAACACCTTCATCAAGTTTGCTGAAGACACAACAATGACCAGCAACATCACCAGTGATGATGAGAGCCTATGTGCTAGCCCTTCAGGAGGGAGGAAAGAACGCACAAACCATTTAGCGTCAGAGGCACAGTGGTGGAAAGGGTAATCAGCTTCGAGTTCCTCTGTGTTTGCTTATCCAGAGATCTTACTTGGTCACTGAACACACTGCACATTGTCAGGAAGGCCCAACAACGCCTCCACTTCCTCCATGGGCTGAGGAGAGTCAACCTGCCACAACATCTCCTCTGCAGCTTCTATAGATCCACCATGGAGAACATCCTGACAAGCTGCATCAGCGCCTCTGCTGCTGAAGGCAAGACCCTACAGAGGATGGTAAAAACTGCACAGCACATCACTGCAGCTGCCCTTCATACAGGACATGTCTGAGGAAAGTCGTCCACATCTCCTTTGACCCCACACTCCCAGCTACCCCCTGTTCCAACTTCTGCCATCCGGAAAGAGGTCCCGGAACATCCTGAGCCAGAACCACAAGGTTCAGGAACAGTTTTTAACCAAGAGTCATCAAACTGGTCACATGGCAGCGTCTACCAGAACATGACTACAACACTATAGACAGTTACTGGTCCAGCCCTGATCAGCCCAGCCCATAAACACTGGGCTCCACTAGCCCATGGAACCTAATGCACTAGCAATTTAACTTGACCTCAAGACCGCTATACTCTATACAGTATTATATATACATCTACTGGTATAATGACAATAAAGTTGAATTAAATATATATAGTAATACTGCAGCTGAAATATAACCAGGCCGCACATTCAATCAGTTATTAGGACTTCAATCGCTATGCTTTTTCAGTCCGTTACCCCACCCCATCTGTATCATCTACAATCAATAACAGCGGTTAACATATCCAGTTTATTATTGACGTAATGGATGTGTATTAGCCTAACACAGGATACATTATCCAATTGACTCAGCAGTACTGCCTGTACTTAATTCAGTGATGTAACAGAAATGGAAATGGCCTGGACTATTAAGGCTGTAAAGCTAAAATGTAGTAAAGTAAAAATATCTTTGGAAATAGTAATACTGACACGATATCATTATGTGTCTTATTGCATGAGATCAGGGATTCTGTTATATACAAGGCACTAAAAATGTTAATACTCTGAGAACATTACTGAGTTTCTGCAATAAGATGCACATACAAATCAAATCATTTAATAATTGTTGAGGTCTTTTAGGGTATGTAAAAAAGCATTTGGTTCTTTATCACTTTTAAATAAAAGATAGATAGTGCCATCTAGTGACAACTGTAACACACATTTGTAAATTGGCAAGAAATCAAAGGTTATGGTGTAGTTTTGCCATGGAGTTTGTTAAAAGTGTATTATTTCAGATTACGGTTAAAATAACCCGTTTTGATGTGTAATGTTTGGTCAGTTTTCCTGCCCTTTGGCAGGTGTTTACTTTTTGTTTGACTGAACAAAAATCTGGGTCTTCAAAATCTGGCAACCCTGTTCATAGAGACTTAGAGACCTATTGTGGTCAGGTGGAAAGCACTTAGATCCCATTATATAATTGTGTCACAAAGTCTGAACATTAGTGTGTATCAATACAAATCATGCTGAAACACATTTTTGAAATTGGATCATCTTGCTTTATTTTATCATGTTTATTAAAATATGAAATTACTGTGTTTAATATGAATAACAGTCAGTACTGAAACATTTGGTAATGTTTAGAAGTGCTAATACTGTTTGGAGGTTTCTAAATGTAAATGTTAAGTGATGGAGATACAGTGTCACAGGTCAGTTAAACGTCAACATTGTTTTTTAGCTCTGACATTAAACTGTTTTGGAGGAACGATCCATGTATGTCAGTTTTGATATGTCTTTCAGGCTTGTTTTGACTCAACTGTCTATCAAATTTGTTTACCAGCCCCCCACAATGCACTACCTGCTTCTTCTTAAGCACCAGTCCTGATACACCTGCCATTTAAACACTCGTCGTCTGAACATGCAGACATGCAACCACATTTGCCATGAGAGAGAAAATCATGTTTGGTATTTCACCATAGAGGCCTGAACTAAACATCAGATCTGTGGTCAAGCTCCCATTTAAACCACATTCGGCATCAGGTGTTACACACTTCCTGACTCTGTGTGTGTGTGTGAGAGAGAGAGACAGAGGGGGGGCTTACCTGTGTACAGAGAGATGTACGCAGAATCGATGACTTCATATTTCAGGCCTGGCAGAAAAGGACGCCACTAAAGTGGAGAGAAAAGAGAGAGAGAGTTAGAGTGAATAAGAGAAAAGAGAGAAAGAAGATGGGGAAAGAGCAAAATAGCGAAAGAAAGAAAGAAAGAAAGAAAGAAAGAAGGAAGGAAAGAAAGAAAGAAATAAAAAGAAAAAAGAAAGAAGGAAAGAAATAAAAAGAAAAACAGGAAGTAAGAAAATAAAAGGGAAGAGACAGAGAGGTAGAAGGACAGATACAGTGTGAGAGAGACACAGTAAAGAGTGAGAGACAGAGAGGGAGAAAGAAGAAAGAATTTTTCTCTACAGATGAAAAGATGAGTGTAGTCTTCATGTCTGCGCAGGGCAGTATTGATTGAGGGCAGAGGGGATTTAGGGATCAAAGTCTGGCTGAATGGGAGCGAGGGAGAGGAGGACACGGCACTGGCCTTCTTTTACCTCAAACTCACAGCATGCAAGGTCATCCTCACACTTCATACACACAGGACATGTGCTGAATGCCTCACAGTGAGGTTCTATCATCCCCCCACACCAATCACACACACACAGAAACGCACAAACGCTCAAGTGTGGTCCTCTGGCAACACACGCTCACCCAGCAACTGACAGCCTACAAGTCTTTTAAAGACATTCAGCAATTACCACGTCGCTTCTCGTTATCCTCCCGCTAATGAGGGGAGACAGGGCATTTTCCACGCTGAGATTCCACACCACAAACACACACACACACTCCACAGGTAAAAGCTTCAACATTATCAGCCTTACCGAGTCACAACCTTCAGCAGGACACACTAATATAGACAAATATGAAGCACATGATGCTAAATGATCTCATTCTGTTTCTTAACAGATGTTTTTCATTAAAATTCACAGACATATATAAATAGCCCTGAGCTAAAATCCTAACCAAATAATAACCCTTATGAGAACAAATATAAGCACATTCTGTTAAATCGCTCAACTCAGCTTCCCCAGAATACAGCACTCAAACATCATCGCTGTCAAAAAATACAATAGATATATTGTGAACGTTCTTCAAATGACTTGGAAGAAAGTTAAGTTTACGTTAGCTTGTTTGGTTCTCTAACCATCGGTGTCACAAAAATAGTGACTTTACATGAGAAGGCAAAACCATTAAAGTCAATATCAGCAAACACACTTTTGCCTTCTAGTGTAAATTTCCCATTTTCGGAGAGCAGAAAGAGCTCTTATAGATGCAGCCTGAAGTGAATGCGAGTACAGCATACTCTGTCTGCAGGGGACTGAAGGTCGAGTGGGACAGAGACAGAGTGGTTGTGTTCTAGGACAGTACTGTATACGCAGGACACTTCAACACATGCTCTCCACACCATCAATCACTATGAGACAGCAGGCAGTGTGCGCTGATTTCTCCAACCCTGAGTCAACTTCATTCCTTTCCATCTTCTTTATCCAGACGAGTCACATGATCTACCACATTGCTTTAGACAAATCTAATGTGATTCTTAATGCTAGGTAACCCTAACCCTAACCCTAACCCTAACCCAACCCTAGAAGATGCAAATATTTTCTTCTAAAATCCCATGGACTTTAAATGATAAAAATCACATTTATTGTCACCTAATAAGATTTTAAAACCCTTTTTTTTTTAATCAAAGCAGACATGTTGAACAAAGGTGATCTATAGACAAAATTGAAAATTCCCAAAAATGTGAAAATGATATATTTCTTTTCTATATTTCTACTATAAAATCAAATCAAGTCAAGCACAACAGTTTTTATTAGAATAAATCACGTGTCTATTACTATGCCCCTTCTTCTTATAAACGCACAACTGAATGATTTTGGGATTTTTGCTCATCAAGCTCTGCAGATCTTCATATGAAAACTATTTTTGGCATTGTGATTTATGATATCTTCATTTAATAATTAGGACCTATTATTCTTATTTTCAGCGTTCCCGATTTTATTTTTGGGGTCTACTGGAATAGAAACATGAGTCAGTTTTTCCAAAACACAATATACTTCTCATACTGTACATCTGGATTCACTCTGCATCTGAAACTCCCTGTTAGAGCACTTGTGTCTTTCAGCCATTCCAGTCTATTCCTACGCTGGTGTCGGCTCTGCTATATCCCATTCTTGGCTAGAATATCGCTGCAAAATTTAAATTACTTTATTATTGAGGAATATTGCTATCAACATACTACATGCCAATTAACCGTCCTGTGCACTGAACTAATATCCTAACTTTAGCAAACAGCCATGCATGAGGATATCGGAAATTACAATGGTAATGTCAAATGTTTGCTTAAAAGGTCCTGCCAGTGGACAGATGTTTAAATTTGGCTGATATCTCAATCAGATATTTCATGATATATTTATTGTCCTCCAGGATAGCAGGACGTTCAGGTGACGCTGGACTACTGTGCTAACGTTGAGACAGCGGTAGTTGTAAAAAGCGCTATACAAATAAATATTGATAGATTCATTAATTGATTGCTAAAATATTTGCAATTCATTCATTTTACTGCATTTGCCAAAAAAATAAATAGCATTTTTAGGTTATATTGATCCAAGTTTATGCATTCCCAGTTCAGTTTCTGTATGTTACAAATGTTTATATACCAGCATATGTGCATGAAAAGTGATCTGTTATCAAAATAATCTGTTGTGCAAAATTCCCATATTGAAGCAACCCCTACAACCCCTATCTATCTATCTATCTATCTATCTATCTATCTATCTATCTATCTATCTATCTATCTATCTATCTATCTATCTATCTATCTATAACCCCTCTCTCAGTTGTGCCCTTTCTTCCATCTTCAAGTTAAACAAGTCTCTGTGCATTAGTGGAGTGTATTGATAAAACCCATTAGCACTTAAAAGCCTTTCCTGGATGATGAATGTGGGCGTCTCAGTCAATGGAAGAAGCCATAATCAGAGTGACTCTTATAAGAGACAAATAAAAAAAGTCACAAAAAGCTACGGAGTTCTGCATGTGCTTACTGCATTAATACCAGTCGTGGCTGTCGTCCTTGCACCAAGTCTCAGGGCTGTGCTGACAGTTGGTGTGGGAGTAATACACAGGGACGATTCATGGCCCGGACCCTTCTTCAGCAATGGCCAAAAATCAATACCGGGAGGAAAATAATAAAACATACCAACAGAGGAACAAAATGACAAAGGCAGCCAGTAGTATTTAATCATGTTCGCGTCTGGCACGGAGGGTTTGTGACAACATTGCTCTCTTCAAATGGGCCGCAGTCTCTCCCTGGCAAAGGCAGACCTCTCTCTGTGAGAGGAAAGCAAAGACTATCCAGCGTTTGTAGCAACAGATGCTAAATGTCCTCCACAAGCCACCTTGTCACTGTCAGTTAGGAACCTCCATGAGCAACAGTAAATTAATGTCACTAAACATTTTGAGTCTGATAATGCACCGTGAACGCATGTGCTGAAGCTGGAGTCTTCTAAGCCAAGGAGTTATGCAAATGACTTCCAAACAGATGCTAACTATTTTAAAATAAGGACACTTCTTTTTGCAGAATGAGGCTTTAAAGTGATTAAATAAGCTGAAATACAGATGTATCGAGCTTTTTTCACATGCAAATCTGATGCATTATGCTTGCAGGGTATAACTTGTGCGTGATGTATTGAAACACATGCATGGAAAAATGCATACATATGCTTTTGAGGGAGGATATTGGAAACGTGTCTGGAAACAGGATTGGAAATCCGGTGGCCAGTTTTGTGCTTGTGTCTCAAAGGTCTTGTAAAGACTGCCAGCCCAAATCCAATTTTTGGCATATCCAGATAAAGATTTATGACAGTTTCGACAATAAAACACTTTAAATCTGATTTTTGCAAACAGGATTCCAAGCACTTTTGAAGGTGATTTGAAATGCAATTCCAATCAGATTTTTATCTGGCCAGATTTCAACTCTACTGCATCACTTGCGATGTGACAAACAATGACAATGCTAATCCGGAGTGATGGAAGTGCTGGCATTCAAAGAGCATATTCAAAATTCCGGTCTATGCCAAAGAATTTCTACATATATGAAAGGGGCAAAATGACACACCTCCGTCTCTTCTGCATCTGTGTTAGAAGGTTGTATCACCAGAGTAGCTACATAGTTACTGACATCTACGTCATTATCACAGTAGCCCATTCAGATAGGTTGGTGTAACTGGATCACTTACAAAGTACAGTTTGGACTGTCACCGAAAAAGATCTGAATTGAGTAACAAATTCAATATCCCTGGAGTCTGAACACAGCCTAAGGCCCTGGGAGACTACTGGTCTTAATGTCAAGCAGACATTGTGGCTAAACATACAAGCGATCCTCAAAGACGTTCAACAGAATGGCGATACTTCAGCTCTAATGTTCAGATGTGCATGCAAGGGAAGATGTGGCAAGCAACTCTGCACAGTCCATATCATTATGTTTTACAATTCCAACACTGCTGACTGTAAACATAATGTATTACCGCTTCTATCTTTTCCTTGTTTAACTACATTTATCTCCAGAGCTTGTAAACAGTGCTTCTACTTCACTACTGTACCTCATGAGTGAGCAATTAGTAGGCAGTCCTCAGCACAGAATTAAAAGTTACTTTCAGGCGCACTATAAGTGCATACTGCAGCTCCAAGGCACATTTTGTGCTGTGTCTGCATTCAAAAATACATCTGGCACCAAATACTCAACCTGTGCTTAATGCTTCCCAATCGGCCTGACCAATGCTCTGCCCACTGTCTTGGTAATTGCTGTGAAGTTGCACAAGCAATACAAACGCATTACTGTACACTACTCAGCATATCTTAACAATTAGATTTCCAAATTGAAGAAAAGTAGATATGGTCAGTAATCCCTTCAACATGTTTACATGCATTTGGGTATTCAGATAATGAAGAAACTCCAGGTCTACATGAGTCAGTTCAATTTCTGCTCTGCGACCAGTTAATAAACTCATAGAATAAGGCATGACATAAACGTAAGAGCTTTTTTACATGACAAATTTAAATAAATTACGTAAAAGATGAAGTATATTCAAATCATTTTTATCAAGCATGTATTTGGTTTCAGCATTGCCCCAAGAATGGTGTATTTCTGGGTTAAACACTGCTTGCTAATTTCCTGCATCATAGTCTGTTTTCACACATGAGAAAATGGAAAGAAATCAGAGTAGGAGTACACATGTGAATCTGATTACTCTCTTTATCAGATGTCATTACTGGATTTTTAGACTTGCCATTAACAAGAGGGTATGCCACAATTGCTGTTAGGCAGGCAGTAAGGACTGTACTGCGAAATGACCATGTAACATATACCAGGGCTGGACTTCTAATGAGCCATTTCAAGCATCAGATAAAGGTGGTTTCTGTGGAAGAGTTTCTCCCTCTGGTGTGTACTTGGGGCTTTAGATCATTCACATGCACAACAAGCTACATAACACACCACAAGAAATAGAAAGCCTGGAAAGCATAACCCCTTAAAGTCCCTAAATTCCACAGGTGGCTGACTTTTTTTTCTCGTCCTACCGGCAATACCTCACGAGAAAACACTGTCTGGCTCATGTAAGCCCAAAAGAGTGGTGCTGCATTCCAGCTTCCTCATCATACGTATCATTTAGTCTTCATGGAACTCCGTTCACTCGCTCCCTCTTAGGCTGAATACGGCTTTTGTCTTCGGCTCTTGATCTCAGGCCCTTCCACCAATCAAAGCCAGCAGAACAGTCAAGTGTTGCCATGGGAGACCCACTGTAGAACGCTTCGACGAGGAGACAAAGAACAAAGACAAAGACGCAACAGCTGTCCTCCAACCATGACATCATAGCGAAGGCAGAGATGGCTGCTGAGGAGAGTTATGAAACACTGCTTAGCTGCCTTTTTTAAATCCTCACACCCATTGGATAGAACGGATGGCCAGAGGCAGCTGATTCTAATGATTCTGGCTCGAGTGCTGAGGATGCATTTGAGATGCATCATGTCCACAATGCCAGTACAGGCCACATACATGAAGATTTCCATGATGCAGTGATGTGAAGATCAGTGAGTGTGCAGATCTGCGTGAAATCTGCATTATTTGAACGCGCTGCCGCGCTCGCTCTCCTTCCTCTCTGCCTCAGTGTCCTTGCTGTCGGGCTTATTGGGCAGGGCCGTGCCTGTTATTTTTGGCTCCTAATGTGATAAAATTCATTTCTCTCACCACGCTGATGATTTCCGCCAGCGCTACCCACAAAGCCCTTCGAGCGCTTATCATGTCCGAAACAGTCTCCTCGCCCAGCCTAAAGCACTAGATCCGTCAAGCAGAGCTGATTACAGAATAAACAGATGGATAAATAAATGAGTCGACAGAGTAGACCTTGTTTCACATGCAACCGACACGGTGACAGGAAACACTAAACAAGCGCACACACATACTCATATATTAAGGAAAATGCTAACAGCTAAGGTCAGAGTTAGCGGGAGGTGACTGCACAAGTCGTAGCATGGGGCTTTTTATATGTGTGAGTGAAAGGGTGCGACGTTGGTGCGCTGGCAGTGATATGAAGCTATGGGCTAATTGGGAGAACTCTGGAGAGCTCATCAGGCCAGGGCCAATAAAACAGTTCATTAATAGCCAATGTTCTCAGCCACAGTCTGCTAAGCCACAATAACAACGTCAAGAGTAATGATCCTGTTCTCGTTTTCTTCTCTATTTTCTCTCCCCTGCAGCTTCTCACGCACACAATCCCAAACTACACGAGAGGTCGGTCTTCCATGCAAAAGCGAGACAGGGAGTGGCCTTGAATGAATGACTGTTGTTTCCGTGCCATCACTATATAAGTTTTTATGAAGTCCCCAGCCAGTAGCTCAAGCTCCTGAAGCTCCCTCACAGGAAGTTAAAACACAGAATGGTTAGTAGTACATTGCCTGACGCCTGAAACATAGCTGCATTATAGAATAGATAAAAAAAATCAGTGAAATCTATTAATGGCAGAGGGGTAAGGCAAAGGTAAAATAGCACCCAAAGAAAACCCAAAGTTCTTAAATTACTACAATTTTACTACTATCAAAAATATACACACTCATTTTAGATAGTAAATAGAACAACTCAACTTGTACTGTAGTCATTGCAACACCTAGTTCCCCTCACCGCCATTGTAAAGAAATCTGAGTTGGCAAAGTCCTCTACAGTGAAGAACATCACATCAAACCACTCTGAATGACACTCTGATGAGTGATAATCTCCATGACAGAATTAATATAGACGTTTCCCTGTAAGTGATGTACCACTCGGCTTCCGGAAGCAACACCACCTCACTCTTAGCAGCGACAACGACAACAACAGCAAAAATGAGCATCCCTATCGTCCTGGAATGTGGGGTTATCCAGAAGCCACTTTGCATGGCCACACCCTCTAAACTCTAAACAGTAAATATGTTGTCATACACAATTTCAGTATTATACATTACCTAGTTAATGCAGTGAAGTTAACCTTAGCTAGCCACTGTGAAGCTGCTATGAACTATTTTTGGAATATAATGCAGATTATTACTGTTTTATTTATTACTATTACTTCTCTTATTGTTCTCAGCTGAGAAAATGTATAACTAAATACAAGAAATTAGGCGAGTCATATAGAAGGCGTTTTATTGATTTACCAAAGCATACAAAGAGTTTAAAATAATGAAAATATTATTGAACTTTGAAAAAATTTTTAATCACTTCTGTATTTGTATAACTGGTGTAGTCAACTTTGCGAGTAAATTGTTGGTTGAGGCTCTAGTGGTAAATAGTTTTGGCTATTGTATTTTACTTAAACTACTAAAAAATGTCAACAAGGAATCATTTGCACACTGGTGTTAGCTTAACCCCTTAACTAAAACTCTGTTGGTTCTCTGTGTGCGAGATACTGTGACACTGTGTTGAGCTGCTAGGGAGCAATAAAGACGGCCATGCTGAAATAAAATAGGCAGCAAAGCAGCAGATTTTCTTCAGATCAAAATACCATGTAAAGCTGCCTCAAAAAAATTACGTAAACACAACAAAACACTTAGAAATGTTATCAATGTTAATGTCCTTCCTCAGCTACAAAGATGAATATCCAGTTGGCTTATGATTTTGTACATTGTAAACATGTCCATTTAAATATGTTCCATCAGTTTTATGGAAGAAGGAATAGCAAAGACCAACTGAGGGACCTCCAAAACTGGTGGAGGTCATATTTTATAGCTTGTGTAAAAAAATGGGTCAACAGAAATTTCCCAGTAACTCAGAACTACCCCCAGCTATGCCCTCACAACTTTTCATCACACCCCAGCACCAATCTACAAGCACTAAGACAGCAAAGACTCAAACATAAAGAGAACAATGGACAGAAACAAGAGGGATATTACAGAAGAGATCCGGCAGCTAGAGAGCTGGACAGACAGAGAGGTTTCCCTTTTCACACTTGGTGCAAATGTACAGTACCATTAAGCCTGCCTCGCTATCAAGCTGTACCTCATTTCTGAAGTAATATCCAAAAGCTTGTCACTCTCTATTCAGCCGTGTCTCCATGTTCCCCCTTGTCAGAGTGATTTTCAGTAATTCATGCATGGAAAGGATAAATGGGGTAGGTCTCTATTTCCATTTATTTGTCCAAATCCACTCTGCCTTTTTCCTCTTTTTTCATTTCCTACACGGGGAGAAATCAATTGAACACAAAGTTCTGAAACCTCCCTGCATCTCTGAAAGGCTTGGGGGTCTGTAATCAGCAGCCCAGGTGTCCATGATTATGCACTGTTTTTTTCATGTTGTAAATGAGCCCACTAGCCCTTCTGCTTTATCACCTGCATTTCATAATAAGACTAAAGGAATCTGCTCAGAAAGAGAACTCTCAACTTGTTCAGTACCCTGTTTAAATATTAAATTCTGAATGTATCCCAGACATCCAAAAATACAAAAACTTTATGACATGCATAATTACATGCATTTCCACCTACTTCTCTGATCACAAAGACATGTTGTGAAAAGAACACAGGACTGTATGTGGAAAGAAATACCTCGGAAGAAACTATTTTTCTTTACTGTTGTTTATTTTCTCCTCCTCAGTTGACTGTGCTGCTTGTCAGGCGGCCTTTGTAAATAAGAATCTGTTCTTAATGACTTGCCTGGTTAAACTGAAGGTTAAATAAAAGCTATCATAACTACTACCTCATTTATGAGTGTTATTCATTATGCTAGTGTGGCCACTTATCAGGGTTTCATATTTTGACAGCACAGATCAGGTGTTAGGTGTAAGTTTTATTTCTGTTTACATTGGCAGAATGCAAAAACATGTTTATTAAACATTTCATATTACACACTGGTGTTACTCTTGCATAGTGCACTTGGGCTGCCAACTGGAATTAGAAATGAGACATTTTCCTTTCATTAACATTTAAATGTATATATTTCTGCACTGTTTATTACACTGCAAATAAATTGGTATATCACGCATCTTCCAGCTGTCATAAACCAGTGACTCTTCACCTGGGGCTGCAAGCAGGTTGTATAAAAAGGTACATAGACATATTCTGATGTTTCCATATAATTTCTCATGCCAATGATATAAAAGTGCATGCATACAGAGTATAGCAAAAAAATAAGAAACAGGCAGGACAGTTTAAATGACAGCAGATCCTAGCCTTCTTGATCCAGTGCTCTGGTTCACCACTTAACCAACTATCTTTAAGCTTAGTTTGATTTGAACAATTGGTACTGTTTAAAATGTTTTACTTTCTATATATAGCTAGCATCGTTTCCTTTCCTTTTCTTTTCTTTGATAAGTCCTCTTAGGGCCTCATGCTCCTGCTAGTCATAGAGGTCATGCTTTTATTTGTACATGCACAAGGATACTCACTGTATCTAAACCTGGATTAACAGGGTAAGTCATTAGGTGGTGTTGTAGAACAAATTAACCACGGCTGTGTTTTTGTGAAGTTGGAAAGAAAACCCTCAGAAAGCCTAAGCTGACCTTCCTCCAGACACATCCCTAAACCTACTGCTGCTTGCTGGCCAAGTATGAAGAAAATCTGTATCTTTAAGTTATTTCTTCTCATCTGTTTTTCTCTGTATTCCAGTTCAATGTTTTTTGATTAACAAGTTGCTTTTTTCCCTTTTCTCCAGGACATAATGGTACAATAATAACACAGATGTTATTAGAGGGCCCCAAGCAGCTCCAATCTCCAATCTACTTTATCTTCAATTAAGTAGAGCCAGCCCTGCCCGGGCACCTTGACAAGACCCAAAGCTTCCTAGCAGAAAATGTGGTTAATGGTTGGCTATTTTTTCTCAAGGGTGTGAAATGCTAACTGCTAATGCTACCTAGTACTACTACGTTAGATACCACTATACAGCAGTAATAAGAATCATGTAAGCAAGTACTGTGATCCCATCGAATGGAACAAGGCCCATGTTTTTCTGCTAGACAGAGCATTTTATCCGAATGAGATTAAGACGGATAAACAAACAAATGGATAATAGAGTTGAGTGCTGTATCCGAGTTTGAACCCTGAGGTTTGAAGGATTTCCGTTCTGAGCCCGGCAGAGACTGTGTCATAGTCTGGAAAGCTGAGCAGATCAGGCTGCTCCCAGTGCCGCTGCCTGCTCCCTCTGAACTAAAGAGTCGTATTGCCAGCATAAATCACTTCAATCATTCCTTTGTGCTCCTTTCCATCTCCGGCTGTGGGCCTCCACGCTGAAATCATTACAGTGGCTTATCCCCACACAACACAAACAGACTAACACCCGTATTAGCATCGTCCAACAGAGACAGAAATAAAAGCCCGAGGCTGGGCGGTGAATATATGAAGTCTGTCATTTGCGAGTGCATTCATCGAATTGCTTACAAGGGCGAGAGAGTTGTTGTTTCTTCAACAGGAACTAGAAAGTCAGCTTTAGAAGATAAGTTACTAAAATCAAATTGCTGACCCATGACCCCAAATCCATTATTCATTTAACAGCCCTTGTCTATCAACCTTCAAGTACTATTCAGAAAGTTTTCTAGACTTATTTTAGTGAAGTAATGCTTTCACTCTATTCTTTATGGCTGATGTGCACAGATTATAGGGCTCTGTATAAATTACATACATTGGTGCTACTAGACTTACACATTACTATCACACTGAAAACATTCCATACACAATGCAACACTCCCTTTGCTCACGAGTAGAAAGGCTACGCTGTCGTTTCTTATACTTTAGTACCTAGGTAGCTATTTTTTGTGAAGGCAGTCTGCTTTTAGTCTTTTAGTTATTTAGTTATCTTATACTTAGTACTTTTAGTTATCTGTAGTATTTCAAAACTGTCTTATAAGGTCACTGGACAAAACATTAGTCACCTTGTGTGTTCAAGGGGGAAGCAACGTCAAGCTCCTGCAGGTAGCATTGCACCAGGATGATGGAGCTATAAGTACCTGAAGGGTACCAGTAGTATTCGATGTGTAGAAAATGGGGACAAAGAAGATGCAGATTATTGATTGGCTGAAAGGAGTTAAAAGGAGTTTGCATTTGGGTGTGCCAAAGACCATAGTATGAATGAAGTAGCTGGATTTGCAGGTGTATGGAAGTGTACGTTTATATGAGTCTGCCAGTGGCTAGAAATCCAGTCTTCAGGAAATTCTCCAAATCTGGTCCAACTGTACAGTTCTTAGGTACAAGAGTGTCTGAACATTGATGTGGCCCACATTCAGAAACTTGTCCAGTCCATGTCAAATCCAATTACAGCTGTTATTTGTGCTTGTGTAAGTATTACACACTATTAAGTATGTTTCGGTCACAGGTGACTTTTTTGTCTAGTCAGTTTATAAATAACTTTCACATTACAAACATGTTTTTCATCTAAATTTTTCAAAAAAGTAAAAAAAAAAAAAAACAATTAAATGAAACGCCCAAAATCTAAAACGACCCCAAACAAACAAAAAAATGAATCACAAAACAGGTTCTTATTATCTGGCATACACCTCATATCTAGCAGCTGTTATATCTACACCACAGCTTGCGCCCACTGCCTGAACTGTACTATACTATACTCATATAGTGCTTATAACTAATGTACCCAGCTTGTGTGTGTTGTGTATAGCTTTTTTATTTGTTGTGTTCCCAGATGCAAGGTGGACATCATGCAGCCCCTAATATTTGAGGCCTATGCCATCTAAAGTGTCTTCACAAAACTATACCACTTAGCCAACTATACAAAAAATACCATTAGCTTACTGATCATTTGGGGTGCAGTAAAAGTAAATGCATTCTGGACTGCAGCAACTGCTTATAGATAAATAGAAAGGAGTAACAAAAAATAAATATATAAAATAATTCCAGACATGTAGGACAGGAATATTTACCAGCATGTTCATTCACATAGGATTCATATAATTCTGTGTTCTCTACAGGCCAATGTATACACATCTGTGATCTTTACAGCATCTGGTTTATCTTGCCTTACAACAGAATATCTACTGGGAAAATACAAGGGAAATACAAGGTATAAAAGCTGGACCTCTGGTCAGGCCAACCAACTGACCAGACTGTTGGATTGGTTAAGACGCTTATGTGTGCATAATTAAGAAAGCCATTTTGCATCCTGGTCTCCTGCTCACTGTCTCCTCAACATGGGAAAGGATTTCAACATGTAGGAGCACATAGTATGTTTAACGTTATTAGCATGTTAAATTCAGAGTGAAAAAAAAAGTCACGAAACCGCTAAAGCTAATAGCACGTTACAGACTACAGACTTGTCACAAGCAATGGGATGAAGTGAAGCGTTAATGTACTTTTATGACAGATAGTACTTCAGAATATAGACACAGTGACTCACCCCAACCTCCACATGATCGGAGCCCTTGTCATCTTGCTTGTGCAGAATCTCAAAGTAGTATCTTCTGGAGGCGATAAGACTGAGGAGAGACGAGACAGAGCAGAGAAAGCAACTATATCAGTTTCATTTCTTATGGGCAACAATCTGTAGAAGTCTCCTGTTGAAACATGTTGGTTTGAGTAAGATTTCTTCATATATGTGGATTACACTCATCATTGAAAGAATAGTTGCACCCAGAAAGAAGTGGGGGATTGCAGTGCTATTGGGAAAGAAGATCAAAGTTACCAGAACACAATAAATGATAATAAATTTGGACTGATATGGGCTACATTTATTGAGCTACACATACAGAAGTAATGTCTCTCAGTATGGCGTGAGCTGCCATGTTTGCCAACGCAACATGTCAAATGTGTTAGCATGAATTGGTAGAGGTTGCTAATGTTGTCCAGTGATAATCCATCCCATGCTGCTTGGATACTCTCACACAGTTCCTGCAGACACCAGGCCTTCTATACAACACACTGTTCATCTTGGTGCTGGGCATGGTGCCTCCAAACACAGGGTCATCTCCACCAAGACAAAATGGGGACTCATCACTGAAGATGACCCACTGCCAATCTGAGTCAGAGCATGAGCATAAGCAGCCATTCAAACAGTTGTTAGTTCAGTTTACTGGTTGCCATCAAATGAAACACATAAGTGTTATTGTCTAACCGTGATTGGTTGGTTCATAAAACTAGTTTCACAAGTTGAGATTCTTGCAGCTGTTGTGGCATTAGGCAAGTTTCAGGGGACTTGCAGGAAACTTTACATTATGCATTGCAAATGAAACCTGGTTTTGTGTGTCATGCAACAGCAGTTTCTTGTAAAGTCAGCCTTGTAAAGTAAATAGATCATTAAAAAGTACATAAATCAGTTCTTTCCTACGACTCCAGTAGAGGTATAGATGTCAAATGATGACAGCTCCATTTGTGGTCTCCTTATTTTCAGTTTCTCCAAATGAGTCATGTTCCTATTTACCGAAACCCCCACCACCACTGCCACCATCCTGTTCAGCACCACTTGTCTAATCAAAAACACATCTCTTCCAATTGGCCTACATCTGCTGTGTGATATTCCAAATTAGACCCTCGTCTGGTTTTACACCCCGTAAGAATTCCAAACCCAAGCATCAGCTCCCGGCTCACTTTCTCAGATAACGTGGATCCAAATACATAGCTTTATCTGAGGAGCAAAAAGAGGTTTTGAAAGGCAGTGCCAAGGCATGGCATCAAGCTCCTCCTCTTTTTAATATGCGCTAATTATTTTATTTGGTTTCCTAGCAACCTGGCAATTTGAGAGATGATATTTACAACCGGACGCTCCTAAAGAGTAAATTTGCTCATAAATATTAATGAGGGAGGCCGATGCATGAAATGAATAATTCAGATGAGAGCATGAATGTCTTGTTTGTGCATATGTGTATGTGTGTGTTTAAGTTTGTGTGTGTGTGAGAGAGAGGGAGAGAGAGAGAGACAGAGAGAGAGAGAGATACAGACAGAGAGAGAGAGAGAGAGAGAGAGAGAGAGAGAGAGAGAGAGACAGAGAGAGAGAGAGAGAGAGAGAGAGAGAGAGAGAGAGAGAGAGAGAGAGAGAGAGAGAGAGAGGGGAATCAAAAATAGTAACACCAAGGACAAACAAAGTGAGAGAGATAGAGAGGGAAAGAGGAAACCAAACAGGTCTCTATCCATCACGATACACAATCCTATAACCTTACAGAGATCAATGAGAGCTTATAAAAAGTCTGAATGACAGAAACCGATCATCTTATGAGCGAAGTGTAAAGCAGATGAGAGAGGAGGAGAGAAGGACAGAGAGGAAACAGAGAGCGAGATGCTGAAGAACTACAGAAGAACTCAACACCAGGAGAGGATGTGTAAAGGCCAAAACACTCTGACCGAACATTTTCCAACAGACACCAACACTGTAGGAACTGACAAGCCTAGTACAGAAGTGTGAATGAGGGGAGAGCATTCTACAACTGTATGAGTGAGAGGAGAATATTCCTGAACAGGGTGAAATGGCAATAGTATCTAATTCTATGTCAAGCCATCACACTAAGTGGGATTTAATTACAGGACATGATGTAGAGAACACTGTTACCTCAAACTTAAAGACAAGGAATGCAAAAAACAAGGTAGCAAGGCGAGACAGCTGCAGAGGACAGCTGCCAAGGACAGGTTAAGATGGCGGAACAAGGCGAGACAGTGGAGCCCGGCTGGAAGACGGCCTGGGTGAAGCCAGAGTCGATGCAAATTACTTCCAGGTCCAGCGGACATGTGCAATTCTCTCGCGTGTGTTTATGGCACAGCGGGTAGTAAAGAAGGCTGACAGCGGTCAGGGCAGTCTAACATTCACAAGCTATGGCGAGAACATCGTCTCTCTGCTCAGCTCCTCTCAGGAAAGGGGGCACAGCCCAAAGTAAGGACTGGTGGGGTACATGGTTGGGAGGACGCACCAGTGGTAACCTGTAACCACTGGTAGGGTTACATGGTGTTAGTTATCTGTTGCCCTGACGCATTAACTACAATACCACTTAACCATGATAATCTTTATTATTTAAAGATTCTCTATTATTTTCTGTTTTAAAGCTGCACAGTAAAGTTGTAGTACAGTTCTTTTCTTTTAGGTCAGAAATCCTTGCAGGTTTTCTGGGTCATTTTGTCTTTGACTTCCACTGTTTTCACATTCTGCAAATCACTTTGGATAAGAGCATCTGGCACATGAATATATGTAAATGTAAACGTAAGTGGGCAAGCCTGTGTGATCTGCATCAAATGAGTCAGTCTGGGGTGTGTGTGTGTGTGTGTGTGTCTGACAAAGCAGCTTCCTCCTGCACTCACAGCCTGACACACAGCGCTGCTCTGATTTCCTGCTACCATTCATCAATCAGAGCAGGTGTGCTGGCACTGCTGCAGAACGAGTCACCATCGCCTGTTTAAACTAGCCGCAGCACACACACCCAGACAGAATCTGACCAGTCTTTCAATGGCCACTGTGTCTCTATAGAAGCAATTACCTACATTCTGTCCATGCAGATCATCTTACAGACTTTTATCTTTTATTTATGCTTGTTGGAGTCAGTATCCGTTTGGGATGTATAATGTCTGGGTTGCCCATAAGTATTTAAAGATTTACACTTATTGACCTTTATGGAAATATTTGTACAATCAAAGGGAAATAGGAAACCAGACAAGTCAGTTACAGAAGAACATCAAGAGTGTTCTATTGTTCTTATTCAACAGGCTTGCAAATGCCTGAAACAAGTTTTTTATACTTCATTTTTTTTATATTTTAAGGAAAGAACTGTCATCATATAAAATAGAACACTTCCGCTGTATATAAATGGCATACAGCAGCTACTGCCTGTAAGGAACTGCTTCAGTGCTCAGTAAAGTCCTCAGGGTTTTTCAGAAACTTCACATTTTTGCTCAGATCTAACAGCTGGGGACCCTGAGGACTGGTTTGAGAAGCACTGCTCTAAAGAGTACACTGGTGTACATGTGTGCTAGGTGAAAAGCAGGTAGGAAGCACACCTAAAGTTGAAAACTACTACCATTCCAAAGGCAATTGCAGCAGCTTTTCACTGCCTGCCCTTTTATACTTCTGTGAGTTTATAGCTTTATAAAGACACCAGACTTCATCAGACCTTAACTCTACCAGAAAGTACCACAGTACCAGAAATAAGCAAGAAGCATTTAACACAGCAACTGCACGATGGCAACAAAGCACTTTTGGAGCAAAGCTGAAGCCATATATAAGGCAGAATATTACACAAGGCCCTTAATACACATTATAACTACATCTCAATAATGAATGTGCCCTAACAGGACTATAGACTCATAAAGCCATTTCTCAAGATTACAGATTTTAGAGATACATTTTTCTAGAGACCCTTAGCATTAAGTTCTCACAGGGGAAGAATGGACAGCAACACCTGTGGATCAGTGAAGTATGGTATTCTCCTCTTGTCCATAGATGAAAGTACTGTTTATCTGATGGTGACAGTTATGGTGGTCTACTAGATGTTGCACATTTGGCAGGATTCCTATTTCTCTGCATATATTTTATGTTGTCTGTATAACTTTAATTTTTTAAACTTATTCCCTTTGACTTCACTGTTCATTTTGCAAGTGGATGATCTAAAAGGAGCAATGTGCGAGATGACATCTCCAGAAAGTTGTGGTTTGTACCTTGGTAATTTAAATTTATTTAAATGCTTAGAAGAAGTTGTACCTTTAATGAAACAAATGAAGGATGATCTCTTGCACAGTACTGTAGATGACCTCATGGGTGTAATTAAGCTCAGAGCTTGTTTGGTTAGTGTTGTTGGTTGCAAGTAAATACATGTGATCTAATGGGGAAGACCTTGTAGAAGTAATACATTCAAGAAAGTAGTGCTTTCTGTGTTTGATTAACTTCAGAGCGCATATCTGTGCCCCTTGTTAACAATGTAGCCCCCCCCCCCCACACACACACACAACTTACACTGCTTAAAAGTGAAAGCCTGATGAAAACAATTCTCACCCTGTCACTTTATCTCTCTTTTTCCTTCTCACACACAAAGAGACACAATGGGCTTGTAGCACAATGACAGAAGACAGGAGCAGAGAGAGAGAGAGAGAGAGAGAGAGAGAGAGAGAGAGAGAGAGAGAGAGAGAGAGAGAGAGAGAGAGAGAGAGAGAGACAGAGAGAGAGAGAGACAGAGAGACAGAGAGAGAGAGAGAGCAGTATAGGGACAGAGAAGTGGACTATGTCAGGATGTTAAAGATAGAGATATCCAGAAGGGGGACAATAGAGAGCAGTTGTGCAGGGAGAACGGTACCCGAATGACTGGGCAGCTGAAGTGGAACTCATTATAAAGTAGAACTACAGACACACTATAGCCAGCTAATCTCAACACACTGTCTGCTACAAGGTAATACAGCAGATACCACAGCTGCTGACACTCAGTGGAGTGAATCTGTACTGCAGCATGAGGAGGAGGAAAACACTCTGAGATGGCCAGTCTGTACAACACTATCCTGTACCGGAACTAACTATGATTACAGGCACAGAGGAAGAAGGAGAGGAAGAAAGAACAGGAGCAAAGAAAGAAAGAAAGAAAAGTGAGAGTATTGAGAAAAGAGAGCAGAGAGAGAGAAATAAGAGACACAGATAGAGAAAGAGATGAAGGGGACGAAAGAGGAAACGAGAGAGGAAAAAGAATGCAAGAGAATTAGATAGAACGAAAGAATGAGAGAAAAAGATGGCAAGGATGAAAACAAAAGGAACAGAAAGGCAAATGGAGAGAAAGGAGGGACAACACGAGGAGAAGCCAAATAGAACAATAACAGGGGATAGAGAAAGACAGAAAGGCAGATGGAGGAAATAAGTGTGTGTTAGAGACAGAGGTTGGAAAAGAGAAACAGAAGAGAATGAAACGAGACAGAAAAGAGATAAGAGAGAGAAAGTTAGAGGGACGCAGATAGAGTGGGATAAGAGCAGGGCAGAGTAAGAGAGAAAGATCTGGGGGGACTGAGGAGCAGAAAGAGAAGGAGAAAGAAAGAGAGAAAGAGCACAGGGAGAAAAAGAAAAAGATGTGAGAGAAAAACAAAAGAAGAGAGAGGGTAAAAAAACAAAAAAAATTTAGAGACAGAATGTAGGTGGATGGATAGGAGAAAGACAGAAATGAAGAGAGTGGATATGATGAAAAGGAAAAGAGAATATATGAGAGAGAGATGGAGAGAGGGAGAGAGAGAGAGAGAGAGAGAGAGAGAGAGAGAGAGAGAGAGAGAGAGGGAGAGAGAGAGAGAAGGAGAGAGAGGGAGAGAGAGAGAGAGAGAGGGAGAGAGAGAGAGAGAGGGAGAGAGAGGGAGAGAGAGAGAGAGAGAGAGAGAGAGGGAGAGAGAGGGAGAGAGAGAGAGAGAGAGAGAGAGAGAGAGAGAGAGAGAGAGAGGGATAGAGAGGGAGAGAGAGAGAGAGAAGGAGAGAGAGGGAGAGAGAGGGAGAGAGAGAGAGAGAGAGAGAGAGAGAGAGAGAGAGGGAGAGAGAGAGAGAGAGAGAGAGAGAGAGAGAGAGAGAGAGAGAGAGAGAGAGAGAGAGAGAGAGAGAGAGAGAGAGAGAGAGAGAATGAGTTCCTAATTGTGCTGGTAATTACAGACTCAGTCTTCAGTATTCTCTCTAATCACTGTGTGGATTTGAGGCCAGCCGTGGATCTGTGTGAAACTGAGCTGGGCCACTGCTGCTATACTGTACTCTATTAGAGCTGTGGTGGAAAGACCAGAGCACGTCCATAAAGCCACACACATTTCACCAGCAGGCACCACTCACTAACTCTCTCATTACGGGCTGGAAAAAATACTTCGGATATCCTCCGTCATCCGTCTTCAAGTCTGTTAGTGAACGAGAGATCGGCTGTCTGCATTACTGCTTTAACAGCGAGTCCATTATCAGTACAGCTCCTCATGTCTACCTTTCCTCTGAAACAGCCCCAACTCCAAAACTAAAGCTCACACGACGTTACTGTAGGTGTATATACAGAACATATACTGGAGTTATATTTAGAGTATTTCTACATTTTACTCAAATGAAAGATTTGCATACTTCTCCCAACAGTAATGATGCCTGTAGTACAGAACTGATGGAGCATAGCAGTTGGGTGAGGGATCGCTGCTGTGTATAGAGCGGTACTGTTATCCACTAACCAGCAGAAATAGAGGAAACTATTCAAATCTAAAGTACAGGAAAGCATCATCCAAATCAGGAAACATGGTAGCCAAGAAATCTGGATTATGGACTAGAAATAGAGCTCCTAATTTCAATAACTGAGAGAAAGGTAAGTAAAAGACACTTATGACATAGCAGCGCTAACAAAACAAGACTGGCACAGGAGGGGTGGGGTTAGAAATGCAGGCTGGTGGAGAAGCAGGAATGAGATTGTGCCCAAAACTATACACTATTCACCTTGTAGTGCAAACTTAGAGCAAACCACTTAAAACCTATTACCTTCTGCACTATACAGGAGACCACCAATCCCACCACCCCCAGCCAACTTAGAAATGTTAACCCTGTCTGCTGACTAACTTTCTCCAAAATCTTACCCCACCAGACGATTAACTGTCTCCCACCAACATCTCTAATCCGTCTAAAACGACCCTTTCCTTCTTTAAAAAGATCATTCCTTATCTGATAAGATACATGCCATCTCTCCTGTACACCCATCTCCCCTCAAGCCTAAATCGCTGTTACAGTCTTTGCGTAATGGTCTACATTTGAAGAGCCAGAGTAGATTTCTTAAGTGCGGGGTCCTGCATGAGCGGTTCCTCATGCTGTGCCAGTCTTTAACATTCTCGTGAAGCAGAGCTGGCTCCTGCTTTCTCCATTATTCCGAGGTTCCTGAGGGTACAGGGCAGAGCATGTCAGTGTCTCTGAGCAGCATGCAGAAGGCCTGCCTGGAATGCAGTGTCAAACAGACGACCGGTACGCCGGAACTTCGGCCTGCCATGCAGATTCTTTCGCTCTTTCTGTTTAAGCTGCAAACTCTCTGGATCTCATCAAGTTTCACACCTGGCCTCTGCCCTGGTCTCATCTCCACTCCTCTTTTCATTCTCCTCTTCTAATTTTCCTCGCCACCCTTAATTCTTCTCCCCTCTGGTCGATTCACGTAGCTCTCCTCTCTTCATTCTCTTCACCTCACTTCACCTCTCCTGGATGCTAAGCTGATGTTCTGCACCTAGACTCATCTCTTCAGTTCTTCACAGCTCTTTTCCAGCAGCCTTTTGCCTTCAACTGTCTCTGAGGGTTCCACTTCCACCCACCAGCAAAACGGAAAAGAAAAAAAGCAGTTGTTGCCTCACTAGTACAGAAAATAATAATAATAATAATAATTTGGATAATAATAATAATAGTAATAATAATAATAATAGTAATAGTAATAGTAATAGTAATAGTAATAATAGTAATAATAGTAATAATAATAATAATAATAACATTATATAATAATAATAATAATAATAATAATAATAATAATAATAATAATAATAATAATAATTGGAATAATGATCAAAGCCTTGTATGAACCAAGGATACACTATATAAAGCCAAATTAATGCACATAGACCTCCCTATAAGACAGAACACACTTATTATAAAGGATCAACTAAGTATAGAAGTATATTAACTAATATAGACTTAGTATATATATATATATATATATATATATATATATATACACACACACAAAGTAGGAAGGAAGTGTGGACCTGTAGTGCTATTGGGAAACGATAAAAGTTACCAGGAACAATAAATGATAATAATGTGGACTGATATGGACAATATTTATTTATCTACACATACAGAATAGTGTCTCTCAGTATGACGTTTGACCTCCATGTATGCTAACGAGACATGCAAGACATCTCGGCATGGAGTTGTAGAGGTTCCTAATGGTGTCCTGTGAAAATCCATCCCATGCAGCTTGAATATTCCCACACAGTTCCTGCAGATATTATGGTAGAGGTAGAGGTGGAGGTGGAGCAACACCAGGTCGCTGACCACGGGCCCTCCACACACAGATTGATCATCTCCACCAAGATAAAAGCTGGACTCGTCTCTAAAAATGTCCCACTGCCATTCTGAGTCACTCCCGTACAGTCTTGCACGACACCACTGCAGTCTTTGCCGTTGTTGATGTGGTGTTAAGGGCAGTTGCTGTAACGGTCTGTTTGAATGTAATCCTGTGTCGTGCAGGAGTCTGGCATTGGTGCTGACACTAACAGGATGACTCACTGAGGGCATCACTGCTTGAATGTCTGCAATAGTGGCTGCAGGGTCAGTCAGGTACAGTGATACAGCCAGTCCTTGGTTACGTCACATGTACAGCCAAGCATGAAACTTGAATCATTTGCATGCCAAATTTACCCACCAAGTTTCATTCTTGTTGGTTGACTCCCTCTGGGTACAGCTATTTGTGTAGCCAATTTTAATTATGGCTGTATATGCAAACTTAATTACTGGGTATTCATAGCCCAGTTGCTAACGCTGCCTTCACATGTTCGTGGTAGACTGAAGACGACAAACTGGATCGTTGCTTGAAACACTCCAGTGTTTCAAACTGCCTCTGTAAGCAATGTAAGCACAAGAATAGTTCATTGAGAACTTCATGGATTGAGTTTCTATAACTGAGCAGTCACAAACAAGGCTAAGACCACAATGCCAAATTAGACCAAATACATAGTGCCAACTGGACAGTTTGGTGGAGTTTGGAGCTAGTGAAGGAAATGTTGATGCTACAGCATTTAGTTACATTATAGAGAATTATGTTCTTTGTACATCATGGCAATGGCTTAAAGGAGACTCTTTCCTGTTTAATAGAACAAATCCCCTGTGCACAAAGCAAGACCCATAAAAATGATGGTTTGCTGAGTTTGGAATGGAAAAACTTTGATTGGCCTGCACAGAGCCCTGACCTCAACCCTATCAACCACTTTTAGAATGAACTGGAATGCTGACTGCAAGCCAGACCTTATAGTTCAACATCATCGCTAACCTCACTAATGCTCATGGGGCTGAATGGAAGCGAATTTCCATAGCTACAGTCCAAAAAAATAAAAGGCCTTCCCAGAATAGTGGAGCTTGTTACTGCACCAAAGGTGGAGCCACTACCTATGGTTTTAGAATGAGATGTTCAGTAAGCACTTATGGATGCATCGTCCACATACCTTTGGCCATGTTAGTGCATGTACAGTGCATAGAACAACTGTAGCCTTTCTTTCTGGCAAACCAGTACCACCAGTATTTCTGGGTCACTAAATTCTTCTTCTTCTTTTTCCTAATTCACCTCTACAACACCTAAAAACATGCACAGGGCCCATTCCAATACGACTTAGGGAGCTACAGTAGCATTAAAATTCATGCAGCTCCAGCTCAATAGCTGTGCATTTGTGGTGAGTCATCTCCATGTGAAATGCTACACTTCTGGGATCGCAGCCACAACACTTCACAGAGTTTGAAATAGATGCCAGCCTGATATCCTCCAGGGAACGAAGACTCCACCAACCCAGAAAACAGCAAGAGGATCAGAGTGAGTCATTAGCACACGCTAACAGTGATAGCACAAGACTTCAGTGTTAGGAGTCTAACATGCTCGGGCTTCCAGCCGAATCACAGGACACCCTAGTGGAGCCTCTGTTTTGATCTGGTAGACAGTAGACAATTAAGTGGGCCGAACGGGTTGAGGAGCGGCCGACTGACTTCCCGACCCGGTTTCCGCTCTCTGAAGTGTTTTTTTTTCTATCTTTTTTTTCCGCATTGTCCCTCTCAACCATCTTCACAAAATCTACATGCAGTAGTACAGAATAATGGTCCGTGTTATATTTTCTACAATGGGCACAACATCAACCGTGTCCTTGTCTGGTGGGCTTTTTAATCTATTACTTTATTTTTAATATATTATAATATGATTCTATCTATTCTTAATGTAACTTAACACACACACACATACATATATATTTAATCAGGGGGATTTGCCAAGAGTTCCAGCAGGACTAATCGATAATACAGTACTATAATAATCCTGAACAGCTAAGAAGGGCTGGGACCACTTAGCGATTTATCAACAGTCATTACTAAATAGAATGTATCATTTGCTTATTCTCTTTTGTATGTATGAGCACTTTGCCCACGGATCTATTATCCTAAACTCCAGTCCTGGTTTTACTTCATTTACACACACAGCAGAAGGTCGCCCTGTGTGCCAAGGCATAAGTGAGTCTTACGGTTGTTTGCTGCCACGCAGGGAATCACCATCAAAAGCAGTATATTTTTATTTATAGCTTAATATTCGATCATCCTGAGCGCTTTTGGCACTGAGAAGACTCTTACATATTTAACATGCTGAAATCCTCACATAAAGTCCAGTGCATTTACTGAGCCTGGAGGGAAATGCTAAAATATGGTGCAATAATAAAGTTTAAAAGTCAAGAGTTGGATTGGATTTCTAGAGAGATTTCCGGACCATGTTATAAGTCTTCACATATTAGCATATGATCTTAGAAATAAGATACGATTCAACATACAGATTCATTTAGCTGCTGAGTAAAATGCCCAAAAGAGGGTTTTATGCATTTACATATTTTCACCAGAGAGGTCCTCAAAATCCTTAAAACCTACATAGTGTTGCTTTAGCACCGGGAGCAAAGAAAAAACAAATAAAGGTGCAATACAGGTTGCTTATTATTATCATAATTATTATTACTTTTAGTAGGTAGGAGTAGGAGTAATAGTAGAAGTAGTATCAGTGAAATGCTAAGCTTCAGAGAACTTTACAGAGTCAGAATAGTTTACAGTAGTGGTGATAGGAACCAGAAATCCGCAAAGCATAATGCTGGTAAAAGCTCCCTCAAAGAAAGTTACTACATGAACTTTTTATGAATATGCTGTCTGATCTCTAATTGCTTCATAGTTGGTTTAAAAGTTCAACCTTAAAGCATTTAAAAATCATAGCATTGTTTAAAGCATTATGTATAAAGTGGCGCTTGAAAGTTTGTGAACCCTTTCAAATTAGAAGCTTAGGATAATTAGGATAACTATCTCTACACCGAAGAACAGGACTAATCCATAGCTCCTGGAAATGTTTAGTTGATGTTACTGGTGCACAAGAACATCACAGCAGATACTGAAAGCAAAGGTTCATATACTTTTGCCACTGAAAGATATGTAACACTGAATCATTTCCCTCAATGAATAAATGACCACGCCTAAAGTTTTTGTCTTAATTGTTTAATCAGGTTCTCTTTATCTACTTTCAGGACATTTACATTGACGGCATTTAGCTGACACTGTTATCCAGAGCAACTTACAAGGTCAATCATATTACAGGTAGGTCAATGTAGTGTTAGGAGTCTTGCCCAAGGACTCCAATTGGTGTAGCACAGCGTAGTCACCCAGACCGGGATTCGAACCCCAGTCTACCACATGTGGCGGTGGTTGGTGGCTAGTGGTGTTATCTGCTGAGCTACATCAACCACGACACTGTGTAAAGTTTTAGATCAAATATTTGTAGACATATAGAAACTTCTAAAAGGTTTCCAAACCTGAAACATCGCTGTACAAAGTCAGAAAGCATGTGTAGGTTCACTTGTGATTTTGAATGGTAAATAACATGGCTGTGTTGCAGACATTATTGGTTCTCATCACCACCACTGTAAAGAAATCAGAGGCTGTGAGTTTCTCTATTTCATCTCAAACCAGATTAATGACTAGCTTGCTCTAAAGTATACTTCTTTTTGTGGGGCTTTGTTGCTGCCCTCTGATCAGTGGAAACTGGATATACTGAATGGGTAACTGCAAAAAATACAATCACTATTCACTGACTATTTTATATAGATTTAGGAGTGTTTTAAACCTGCTAGCTGTCCAGCCTTAATTATAAGCCCACGTGGTTCATCATTTTTATTTGCTACTGAGGAAATAAAGAGTTACAGTGGAAAACAAACTTCTCCATCGTGGCCGGCCTATTTACTGAACATGATCAACTAGCCTATTGGTTAAAGCTGTACTGTAACTAATTAGGCTATTTTAGACTTCAGCCTTTAAAGCTCTCCCATTCTTTCATTTATCATGGCCAATTCACTTCACGTCTGGGCTCCATCATTTGTTTTTGGTTGAACTGTGTTATATTTGGATTAAAAATACACTTTAGTTAAATTAAGTTATTTATTTTTTCCTTTGGCGCATTATGCCTATGACTAAACCTGCAAAGAAAGGAGTCTTTTTTTATTCATTATTTGACGTCCTGGTAGCCCTCTCCACTGATCCATCCATACATCAACTCTTGTTTCTGCCTGCTCACAGCTTTTCAAAGACACGCAGCTAAGATGTCCAGAGGAGCACGAAGCTGTGAAGTCTAGCACTCTTGTAATGGTTAATCTGCCTCTGGGCAGGGGGCAGATTATGTAATGCGGTGTGATTAGCAAGGGAATGGCTGTGCATGTGGAGGCATTTGAATCATGTTTTTTTTTCAGAGGAGAATTGTGGAAAGAAAAAAGAAAGAAAGATATCAAAATGAATTTTATTCCCTAGGAAGTTGAACTTTTCACTCATGGAGATGAGTATGACTCAGATAAGATGCATTGTAAAGTGGTACAGGCAGGCTGAAACATGGTGGTCAGAGACAAAGCAAGATGAGTTAAAAGCTATGCCTCTCGCAGCCTCTGCAGAGACGTTACTAGAGGCAGCAGCAGCACTGCACTGTGTTTACAGTCACCAGTCACTTTAGCTGTGAATGTATGGCTTATGGCAATCTGCCTCGCCTTCACAGCTGGATTTTTCTATAGACACTATTTTGTTTGGTCTGGCAGGGCTTGGAAAATGCAGCAAGCCTAACCAACTCAGAATCGGAATAGATAAAAAGGCGAGCCAGATATGTGTCCAGTCGCATGAAACTTCTTATTTCCTTAAGAGGATCTATTAGGGTATAGATTTCCTCACTTCAGCTTTTCCTGAAGAAATCTAATACGTGTGGAGCATGACTTACCAGAAACGTTTTCCTTCAGATAATGGAAACCTATTTTGAGAATCAGCCACTAGATAGTCCACATTCACAGGTAGCGATGGAACTGTCACCACAGGCTATACTTAATATGTTCGAATTTGCTTGCTAGTTATATGTTGTGGTATAGTGTTGTATATAACACCTCCCATTCCCAAGCTGAAGTTCGATCTTCTACGTGGGCAAACACTCCACACTATTCCAATAACAGACCTTGGGCTAGACTCCAAAGGTTACCTTTGCCTTCCTGTATAAGAAATATCAAACTGTAAGTCGCTCTGCCAAATACTATAAATGTTACCTATTGCCTTCCTTAGTATAAGAGAGTGATGTCAGTATCAAAACACATGTTTTGAGTCGCTCTATGGGAAATAAACTATCAAATTGTAGGTTAATCCAGGTGGCTTAGGATGGCATATGAAGCATAAAGTCCAGGAGCTACAACACCTCATGCCACAGCAGTAGGCCACACAAACTGAATAATGTAACTGCACAACAGAGTTAAAGCATGGAAAATGTCTCTGTGCATGATAGTAACACTCACTACAGAGTCCCAAACTGCCTCTACGAGCAACATCGGCACAGGATTGCTGGTTGGGAGCTTAGTGAATTAAACCTCTATGGCTGAGCAGCCACATGCAAGCCATGTTTAATGACAAGCGTAGGCTGGAGCAGTGTAAAACACACACCCATTGTACTCTGGAACAACGGACATGCTTTCTCTGGCGGAGAGATGAGTCATGCTGCATGCTTGGCATTCAGACAAATCTGAGTTTGGTTGATGGAGAACGCTCTCTGTCTGAGTGCACAGTGTCAGCTGTAAAAGTTGGTGGAAGTGGAATTGTGGTCTGTGGTTGTTTTTCATGGTTTGAGGTAGGTCCCTCAATCTTGGAGTTGCTGCACACAGGATGCGCCGTGTCACGCTGTGCTGTGTAGCATCACGTACTACCACGTACCTAGATTTGCACACTCTACCTTTGTTTACACTCCACACAGATAAAGTGAGTGAACTGAAGTCTTCAGCATCACATATCACGCTTGGTATCAGTTTATTACCTCTTCACAAACGGTTAGTGCTGGGTACAGTGTGCAGTGGCCTACCAGCACAAACTGTAATTCTTCCATGCTTCTGACACTGGCATCGGTTCAGGGCCCTTCTCTCTTTCACTATGACAAAAGCAGTTTACACAAAGCAAGCTTCAAAATGGTCTGATGAGCTTGGTGTGGAAGAACTTGACTGGCCTGCTCAGAGCCCTGACATTAGACTCTTTTGGTACCATTGGGATGAACTGGAATGTTAAAGTCAGGCCTCAGTACGGACCTCACAAATATTCTTGTAGCCGAATGGACGAAAATGACTGCTTTCCCTGAATAGCAGAGGCTCTTAGAGCAGAAAAGGAGTGTCCAAAGCCGTATTAAGGCTTACACTTCACATTTCTTTTTATATTCGTTTCATTGCAGATGAAATAATGTACTTGGAATAATTCATAATAATTACTAAGTAATAAGTCCAGGGTTAAGGAGTTGAGATGTTTTACGCAACTGGGCCCAGGTCTCTCATACGGACAAGTCTAGCAAACAGCGCTGGGCCTAAATGCATCCACAGAGAGGCAGAGTGAGGCAGTGTGTGAGGAGAATGATATCTGGCGGACCTCTGTTGGGTGATCCCACATCCTGTAACAGGCAGCCGAGAGAGTCCCCACTGTTAAATTATATTACATAATATCTCTCTTGAACCGCTGTCGTGGTACTGTCCCATCTCTTCTCTCCCTGCCTGTCTCCCTGCTTTCACTTTCTTTGTCTCTCTCTCTCTCTCTCTCTCTCTCTCTCTCTCTCTCTCTCTCTCTCTCTGATTTCAGTGTGCTTCATCGCAAGCTGTCTCTCTCTTTCTTTGTGCTCAGGGTTCAGGGATCATTATTGTTGCACATGGAGCTCAGTGCCATGATGTACAGTGGCAGTGAAATTCCCATCAATGCCCTCTTGCTCTGTTCTCTACACTGCTCTTGACAGATCAATCATCCTCCACTGGAGGGGGAAATATGAGAAGTGGGAGAAGCAGGCTAGCTCATGCTAAACGTCAGCCAGATGCTAACCTCCACTGGGGCGTGATATATCCATCATCCCTCGTGAAGTACAGTCATCTGTTACTAACCAGAACCTGTCGCAGGTTCTTCTAACAGGCCAAAGACTGAAGAGCCTGGTCTGAGGAAAAATAGTCCTTGTTTTGACATAGTAACTCTTTACCTGTGTTTATCAGTGGCAAATATGATGAGAGGGATTTACACCCACCTGAAAATAACAAGAGATACACAACACTGAAATAAAGTTCATTGGACATCAGTATTAGTCACCCTGTGTTTTTAAGGTGGTAGTAACTTCAGGGTCCTGCAGATGGACCTGTATGAGAATGTTGGGACTATAAATACCTTTGGGGTGTGTGTGATAAGATTCATAGATTGAGAAGAGGTTTTGGAGTGCAGTGACTGTCTCATTTGATGTGTGGAACCTGGGCCCCAAAGCAGATTCCCAAAGGAGTGAGTACATTTGGGCATGCCAAAGGCCATACTGTGAAGGAAGTAGCTGAAGACACAAATCCCAGCAAAGACACAAATTCCAGTCTACAGGAAATTCCCCTCAGAATTGTTCCAGGGAAGGCATATCTGACCGGCCTGTCATTGATGTAAGAGTGTCTGAACACTGATGTGGCCTACATCCAGAAACTTGTCCAGTCCATGTCGAATACAGTCACAGCTGTTATTTGCGCTCATGGAGTGACTATTTTTATAGGTTGTAAAGTGCTAGCATAAACTTCAGAGCCATAGTGTATGAATGCAAGGAACATATTAATGCATATTATTTGAATTTATGAGTGATAAAATGTTACGATTATGAGCATCCTTTGATCTTTACATGTATATATGTCTATTTTCAGCAATATATGAGTTACTGAATCCGCATGGTTCTGATTGGTGTAGCATACATTATAATTATAAGCTCTCCTAAACAGGCCATCTAACCCCCTAAAAACACAACTCCTACAATTCATACGCAACTCATTTAAGAATGGGTCCAGGCAGAACATAGGCCTCTGTTAGGATGCACCTGGATACTCAGTGCTTTCACTTTATGGGATCCTGTTACTTAAACTTCTGGGGATGGCCCAGGGCTGATTTAGTGGTTCCAGAGATCTGGGCCAAAGATGCCCATTTTTGAATTAGTTGAGGGTCAGGGCTCCTCAACCATCATCATTGCATAAAATTATATCCTGTCAACAGACTCATCCAAAATCTAGTTATTATGTCAATTATTTATCATTTTAAGAAGACTGCTATACGATTATTTAACCTTTTACAGTTACAAGTAATTTGGCAGTGGAAACATCTCACTATTTTGGCAGATACACTAATGCTCAAAAGTCTGGGGTCACTTTATAACATAAGAACCAATACTTTCAACCAGTTCAACCAATACTTTATTCACAGTTTGGAGAACCAAATAAAATACTAAGTTAAAAATAATTAAAATATTATTAATAAAAACCTATAATTTTCTGCTTAACAGAATTTGTTGTCCCAAAAATAACAGAAGTAGCTGTTGGGCTATGGGTTTTCAGATATGAGGCACTGTGGGTGTTTGTTTCTTTATTGGTTCATTCTCAATGCTGTACAGATTCAACAATTATCATGAAATATATGAAAAATATGTTCATGTTTACAGGATCCTGTAACTGTTTAAAACTAGTAGGAAATCAGTGTATTTTAGAATAGTTTTTCTGTTTTTTTCATTTTTTCATCTTCAAAGAAATATATAAATAAAAAAACCCAAACGTTTAAAGGAAGGTGTAATATTGCTAGTTTTATTTTGGGGATCAAAATGATCTGGCAGTACAGTAAGTTAATCTGGTCAAAAGTAACAGAGTTGTGATCCCATTATATTTTGAGAGAAGTAATCAGAGAATCAGAGACAGGAATTAGCCCCACACTGGAGCTTTGTAACATTAATTCTGCATTACATGCAGTCTGCAGAGCCTGTGCAGCACTGTTTGTTCTTTTGACTGAAAAACAAAGTTAGTTTTGTTCCTGAAGTGGCAAACGTTTTGCTCTCCTTCTTTCTCTTTCTCTCTGCTGCATTTAGATGACTTTATTTGATTTTCCTCTCGACACCCAGAAAATCACATCAAAGAACATCCTCTCCAAAATGCAGATTAGAGCTTCGCTCATACCAGCCTGTCTTCATGCAGCTGTGCCATCACATGGAACAGTCCATTATAACTATGGTGGCTCTGATTTGCGATAACTAACAATTATTGTTACAATGAAAAACAACAGCCATTCCATAGGGGGCCTAGGTAGCAGCCTTCCTTTGACTAGTGCAAAGACCACCCACTGGTCAACCACAAGAACTGAGTGTGAAATTTCACACATGCAATCAAACATGCAGACATGTACATGCAATAATCATATTCAAACATGCCTAATTACCTCCATAAATATAGAACAACTTTCAGTGTATATACACACACCAAGTGGTGGTTTGAGTTCAAGCACTTTATGCTGCCTACCAGCATTTAGCCATAGCTGCTCTCCTTTTCTTCCCTGTATCCACACACAGCCCAGTCTCAGGAGAACAAGGGGGTAGAGAGATGCTAAATACTGAGCACACAGAATGAATTATGCAGTGGACTTAACTGTGATCGTGTGTGGGACGTAACTTGTCATGGCAGATTTTAATAATACTTTGCAAAGGTCTGTTTACATAAACCCTGCCTTGTAAATAATAAATCAGTTCTAAAGAACGCCCGTGCCTGTTTAAAGAGAACCACACCAGGCGCAGTTCTGGCCTGTTCCATCCACAAACAGGACCTGGCAGGATATATTTAAAGTGTTTCTCCATGTACACTAGGGAAACCATTTGAATATATTTCTAACTTTTCAGAAATTATTTAACAAAATATCACCCAGCTAGCAGGGAACGTTCTCAGAACCTACAAGGTCCAACAAAGTCTAATGTCTAAAAGGTGTTGTAATATAATGTTCATATAAGGTTAAATGGTAACTAGGACAAAAAACTTTACTAAAATGTTCAGAGGAAGTCGTCAAGGCCACAGATTATGCTATATAATAACAAAAGAAGAACATGCCCAGCTCAAATGTTTTATGGGTGTTACTGAGACCTGAGATGGCAGAATGATTTTAGAGAACGTTCTCCTGCCTTTAGAAACAACATTCTGGGAACCAGAAGAAAACTTCCTGATGAAAATAATAATGGAACGTTGCATTGCACATTCCCAAGACGTTTTTTGAACAAAATTTCTAGCTGCGTAAATTGCGTTTCCATATATATGTGTATATATATATATATAAATATATATATATATATATATGGAGGAAAATAAGTATTTGAACTCCTGGCGACTTTGTAGGTTCTCCCACTTAGAAATCATGGAGGGGTCTGAAATTTTCATCTTAGGTGCATGTCCACTGTGAGAGACATAATCTAAAAAATATCCGGAAATCCAATGTATGTATCACGATGTATGATTTTTTAATAATTTATTTGTGTGTTACTGCTGCAAGTAAGTATTTGAACACCTGCCAATCAGCAAAAATTCTGGCCCTCAAAGACCTGTTAGTCCGCCTCTAAAAACTCCACCTCCACTCCACTTATTATTCTAAATTAGAGGCACCTGTTTGAGGTCGTTAGCTGCATAAAGACACCTGTCCACCCCACACAATCAGTAAGACTCCAACTACTAACATGGCTAAGACCAAAGAGCTGTCCAAAGACACCAGGGACAAAATTGTTGACCTCCACAAGGCTGGAAAGGGCTACGGGGCAATTGCCAAGCAGCTTAATGAAAAAAGATCAACTGTTGGAGCAATTATTAGAAAATGGAAGAAGCTAAACATGACTGTCAATCTTTTTTTTAGATTATGTCTCTCACAGTGGACATGCACCTAATGACCCCTCTATGATTTCTAAGTGGGAGAACTTGCTAAGTCGCAGGGTGTTCAAATACTTATTTTCCTCACTGTATATAATTATATATATATATATATATATATATATATATATATATATATATATATATATATATATATATATATATATATATATATATATATATATATTACTCCCCAGTCCATATATCTACATACTGTACATACAAAAACAACTGCTTTGTATTCATTGTTGCAATGTCACAGAAGCCAGTGCATTTGTATATATATTTGTCAATTCAGTTAGCTTGGACAGTGGAACAATAGCTGAATCCAATTACAACAAAGATCATTTGCATATATCAGTCTTGAAGGAGCATCAAAAAGCAGCGTGTTTAATTGTACAGGATTTCCAACAGAGGTTGCAAAATGATCACATGAATCACACAAAGATCTCAAGTGAACCTCAATGGAAACAAGCAAGATAAGGAAAATGTAGGAAATGGGCTTTTTAATAAGTGGATGAATCCACGAGATTGGCTAGCTTCAGACAAACATGCAAGCTCAATCCCCAGAGAACATCAGCTCATTCACCTGGTGATCAGCAACAGCACGCTGCAATTAGCTTATGCACTATCCAAAGTGGCCCGGGCCAAGGTCAAACCACAGATCAGTTTGCAGCCTGTTAATGTTTTAACGAGAACACTCAGATTAATTTATGAAAGCGCTTTTAATAAATGTCCCTGGTCGTTAGGGAGCAAACTCCACATAATCTTTAATCGAAGGACATCTTTCCACCATTTGATCCACATGATCAAACGCTTGATGTCTGTATTCTGTGCTTGTACAAACACCTGATATTCAGTTACTAATGCACTCACAGTGGGCCTGTAGCCCGTATGATATCCACTGACGTAAAAGGACTTGTAAATTATATGAAGATAGTTAAATTAGCAGTGTACAAGTAATGGCACCCGTTGCACTGTCTGATATCACAAAGCAACCCATCATTATCCAGCTTCCTCAGATTCATTTCCTTACAGAGGAAGTGATTAAGTGTAGTCCAGTATCACACAAAGAAAGCCCATTTCCTCTAATTGCCGGTCAGGAGCACGGTGGACAAAAGCACAGGATGAGAACATCAGCGTGGGCAGGTGTCCTGACAAAAGGGACCTTAAAGGCTCATGAATAGAGGTGACCAAAACAAACTGCACTGGAGTCACAGACGACAGTAAGGATTACTCTCTCTGAGTTTTCAATTTATGTGAACCCAATTTCACCAGGACAGACTGCTCTTACATGCAAGTCTAATGCTGATGTGCTGATGTCATATATAGCAGTTACACAGACTAGACAATAACTAATAACATGGATGCCTGAGAGAAGGCAGTAGGTGTTAAACCGGTTTGACTTCACTCTAACATTCCTTCATTGATCTCTTTTAAAAGATCAGATATTCATATACTCGTGATCTTCAGTTTACCAAAGACTACAATAAAATGTCGCATGTCATTGGAGTGGGTGCCTAACACCATCCTGTAAAGTTTGCTATTTGGTCACTCTTATTTTCACTGAGTTAGAGCACTCTACATTTCTCTGACTCTCCAGACTCCCTGAAGGTTAGCAACATGGTCCAGGGCTTGTTTCAACTCAACTTTGTCACATATCTTTAAAATCACTCACTGCAAGAATTTTATTCTCCTGTGCTTTATTAATGACTTCATCAGAGTCTTTCATCTCATAACTAAAGACAAACAAGTAGAAGAGAAACCAGAAAAAGAGAAAACACGAAAACACATCTGCCAAAAAAAAAAAAACTAGAAAAGGCAGAGTGAGGAGAAAACAAGAACTAGTAGAATTAGAGCAATGATAAAAAAAGACAAAAAGAACAAAAACAGAACGGCGATGATGATGAGGAGGAGGAGGATGATGGTGGTGGGGATGATGATTAATTGGTCAGGTTTTGCAGGTAAACCCCGTCGTTTATCATTCAGGCATTGAGATTATGAAAAACACTTGTGTGTACTTACTGGACAGACTTGGAAGCCTGGGACCTGAACTTGGTGAACTCTCCTGGAGCTGTCCACTCCGTCCCCAGCTGAAAACAAACAAGCAAACTTGTAGGTCAGTGGGGACTCCTGGACTATCGTTGTACTTGGCTCAGTTCAGACTCAAAGCACACTACTTGTTAGGTCAGACACTCATGCATCTACTCTTCTTGATTTGTAGCTATTTGCCTGTATGTTTTTCTCCTACTGTTTTATGAGAAGGTGTTATGTGCTAGTGTTTATTATGTGCTAGTGTTTATTATGTGCTAGTGTTTATTATGTGATAGTGTTTATTATGTGCTAGCGTTTATTATGTGCTAGCGTTTATTATGTGCTAGTGTTTATTATGTGCTAGTGTTTATTATGTGATAGTGTTTATTAAGTGCTAGTGTTTATTATGTGATAGTGTTTATTATGTGCTAGTGTTTATTATGTGCTAGTGTTTATTAAGTGCTAGTGTTTATTATGAGATGGTCTTTATTAAGTGCTAGTGTTTATTATGTGCTAGCGTTTATTATGTGCTAGCGTTTATTATGTGCTAGTGTTTATTATGTGATAGTGTTTATTATGTGATAGTGTTTATTATGTGCAAGCGTTTATTATGTGCTAGTGTTTATTATGTGATAGTGTTTATTATGTGATAGTGTTTATTAAGTGCTAGTGTTTATTATGTGATAGTGTTTATTATGTGCAAGCGTTTATTATGTGCTAGTGTTTATTATGTGATAGTGTTTATTATGTGATAGTGTTTATTAAGTGCTAGTGTTTATTATGTGATAGTGTTTATTATGTGCAAGCGTTTATTATGTGCTAGTGTTTATTATGAGATGGTCTTTATTAAGTGCTAGCGTTTATTATGTGATAGTGTTTATTATGTGCTAATGTTTATTACGTGCTAGTTTTTATTATGTGATAGGGTTTATTAAGTGCTAGTGTTTATTATGAGATGGTCTTTATTATGTGCTAGTGTTAATTATGTGATAGCTTTTATTAAGTGCTAGTGTTTATTATGAGATGGTCTTTATTAAGTGCTAGTGTTTATTATGTGATAGTGTTTATTAAGTGCTAGTGTTTATTATGTGATAGTGTTTATTATGAGATGGTCCTTTATTAAGTGCTAGTGTTTATTAAGTGCTAGTGTTTATTATGTGATAGTGTTTATTATGTGCTAGTTTTTATTATGTGATAGTGTTTAGTAAGTGCTAGTTTTTATTATGAGATGGTCTTTATTAAGTGCTAGTGTTTATTATGTGCTAGTGTTTATTATGAGATGGTCTTTATTATGTGATAGTGTTTATTAAGTGCTAGTGTTTATTATGTGCTAGTGTTTATTATGTGATAGTGTTTATTAAGTGCTAGTGTTTATTATGTGCTAGTGTTTATTATGTGATAGTGTTTATTAAGTGCTAGTGTTTATTATGTGATAGTGTTTATTATGTGATAGTGTTTATTATGTGATGGTCTTTATTACGTGATAGTGTTTATTAAGTGCTAGTGTTTATTATGTGACAGTGTTTATTATGTGATAGTGTTTATTATGACATGGTCTTTAATATGTGATAGTGTTTATTATGTGCTAGTGTTTATTATGAGATGATCTTTATTATGTGATAGTGTTTATTATGAGATGGTCTTTATTATGTTATAGTGTTTATTATTAGATGGTCTTTATTATGTGATAGTGTTTAAAATGTGATAGTGTTTATTATGTGCTAGTTTTTATTATTAGATGGTCTTTATTATGTGCTAGTTTTTATTATTAGATGGTCTTTATTATGTGCTAGTGTTTATTATTAGATGGTCTTTATTATGTGCTAGTGTTTATTATTAGATGGTCTTGATTATGTGCTAGTGTTTATTATTAGATGGTCTTTATTATGTGATAGTGTTTATTATTAGATGGTCTTTATTATGTGATAGTGTTTATTATTAGATGGTCTTGATTATGTGCTAGATTTTATTATTAGATGGTCTTTATTATGTGATAGTGTTTATTATTAGATGGTCTTGATTATGTGCTAGATTTTATTATTAGATGGTCTTGATTATGTGATAGTGTTTATTATGTGCTAGTTTTTATTATAAGATGGTCTTGATTATGTGCTAGTGTTTATTATGAGATTGTTTTTCTTAAGTGATGGTCTCTGCTCTGTGAGATTACGGCTATGGAGTGAATGATAGGCTGCATATGGCGGTGCCGTAACATCTGCAGTGTTAAGCTGAAACACAGGAGAAAGCAAGCCTACAATACACCGCTGACATGTACAGCAGCATTACAGCAAGCACTCTTCTCTCTGATTGTGCTGAGCGCGGAGTTCATTTAGAGGCAATGTGGAATGTGAAATGATCACACCTGTCAGCATGACAAAGAGGACACATACACGCACACACACGCACACACAGGTTCTCAGAATAGACGTTTCTCTAGAGAGACCAGAGTACCAGAGCAAGGAGACAAAAAGATACCACAAGAGAACAGATCAGAGAGAGAGAGAGAGAGAGAGAGAGAGAAAGAGAAAGAGATAAAGAGAGAAAGAAAACGACAGGTGGAAAGTCAAAAAGAAGCAGAGAGAAGGGGGAACGAAAGGAAAAGAAAAAGTGAGTTAGACAGAGAGAGATAGATCAAATATAGAAAATAGCTAGATTGATAGAGACAAAGAGACAGGCGGGGGGGTGCAAAAACACAGAGAGGTACAGAGATAGAGAGAGATGGAGAACAGAGAAGAGGAAGAGATAGTGAAAGTAAAAAACACACAAAGAGGGAGTGTGAGGGAGAGAGATAGAGACAGAAGGAGATGTGTAGAAAGAAGGGTGGGGGAACACAGAGAAAGAGAGAGGCAGAACAACAGAGAGAGGAAGACAGATAAAGAAACAGGTGGGAAGACATAAAGAACAGTAAAGAGACAAAGGATGACAAAGAAGGAGAGAAGGGATTCGATTAAAATGGGGCATAGAGAGACAGAGGACAGATTCAGCAGATGGAGAGAATAGAGAATGTGTGTGTATGAGAGAGAGAGAGAGAGAGAGAGAGAGACTTTAAAAGACTGGGGAGAAGTCTCAATAAAGACACTTGTATCGAGACACTGCCCTCCCTGCCGTACAGTTGCTCTAGGACTGCTAATGTCCTCTCTGGGACTCCTCAACTGCAGCTCTAATTAGAGCCCCACCGCCACTGATCCAGAACACAGTGCTGGGACCTCATCACAACAGGCCAGACTTTGTTTACATTTAACATTGTCGCCTAAATCAAAGCTGCTGCAAACACCTCACAAGCACCGTCTGAAAATGCACAACCTTAAAAACAAAGGTGCCCAAACAACACCAAGCAACAGAGGAAACACCTGCAGCTCCCTGAGGAAGCTCTCAGTGAACGAAAACAGGGTTCAAACACATACATGCAATTCTCTACCACGTACAGTTAAACAGCCTTATTACGTTACTGTGCGTTTAGGATGGATACGTAGATGAGCTCTGTTCTGATTAAAAGCCCTCTGAGCTATAACACTCCTTACAGCTTTAATGTGAGTGGGCAGAGATAAACTGCTTCGGGCTAAATAGACAGACCTATGAAAACGAAAGATCACAAAAACGTATATAAATAAACATATATAACCATTTATAAACAAACTGGACAATATACAAGAATAGTGCGCCCAGAAGGAAATGTCAAAAGGAGGTCAAAGGTTACTCCAAACAATAAATGATGATTAATTTAGATCTGAGCCACACATAGAGAAGTAGTGTCTGTTTGTATGGCATCAGGCCGCCATGTTTGCTAATGCAACGTGCATAGGTCTTGGCATGGAGTAGAAATTGCTAATGGTGTCCTGTGATAAGAATATATTTGATGAAGTTTGAATATTTTCACACAGTTCCTGCAGTCAGCCGCAGCAAAGTGTGGAAAAGTTATGGCACTTAAACTCATTTCTCAGTAGAAAGTGTGCACTACAATTAACAAAAATGAAGACATACGTCATATTTAAGTTTGTTCCCTGTAGAGGAAGTGGTTTAGTTCCTTTCACTTAGAAAATCAACAAATATTTAGATGACGTACGCCACCATACTGGCTGAGATGAAGATGAAGTATTCGAGATGTGATTAAAGTGAAGGCTTTCAGCAGTAACTCAAGAGATAGAAGGAAACTATTACAGTAAGCATATACGAATTATAGCCCTTTTACACAGTCCCTCCATTTTCACAGCAAGTAATTGGACAGTTGGGTAATAAGCCGTTTCAGCCCAGGTGGGGTCTGTTCCCTCATTGCTTCCTGACTAATGAAGGAGATGATTCCAAATGCTGAATATGCATTTGGTAGTTGTTCATGGAATCTCTCATTATGAGATCCAAAGAGGTGTTGAGCACAGTGAAGGGGACATCATTAGACTTAGATTAAAAAACACAAACAAAACAAACCTCTCAGAGGGGATAGCAGAAACTTCAGGAGCGGCCAAATCAACCAATTCAACAGATTCTTAAAAAGAGGGAATGCAGTGCTAAGCTCAGAAACACTGAAAGGCCTTCACAGCACCTGGCCAAGACAAGAACACTCTAGAGTAGTATGTTAATGCAGACGATTACCTCAACGAGCAAACATGGTCAGATTCAGCCACATGCCGTAAAACTGATAGGACAGAGCTTCACAATACAGATGGATAATGATCCAAAACATACCATGGAGGCAACCCAAGAATGTGTTAATGTGTTCTTAAAGGCAGAGCGAGTCATTGGACCTCAATGTTCTTTCCTCCTACTGAAGACGAAGAAGAAGACAGAAAATCCACACACAAGCAACAACTGATGTCGGCTGCAGTGAAGGCCTGGCAGAGCATCTTAAGGGCAGAAACTTCATGGGTTGATGGGTTCCAAACTTCAGACAGTCCCTCACCACAAGGGATTTGCATCTGGCTTTAATTGTGTTAGTTTGTCTGATCACAGCTGTAATTCCTAAACCACACCATTTCTGGAACTCTTGGAATACTTATGGAACTATGTGAAAATAGATTCCTCAGGGAACCATATCACTTCCTGTCACCATACATATAACTACAGTATACCACCATACTGTATAAAGCAGCCACAGACTCTGCGTCAAAGCTTGCTTTCTTCCAGTATCATGGAAATGTACACATATTGGCCATCAAAGGGCTCAACCGCACTCAAACACACGCATACACCCCTTTGGCCATCAGGAGAATGTTTTGCTGGGGCACATCGCAAACATACACACACCCGAAGGTATAAACACATCGTGATCTGGCCAAAGCTAATTGCGTCTGCTGCCAACTACAGCTCTTTCTCTAACTGGGATTAAAGCAGAACTGTTGATGGACTGTGTGTGTGTGTGTGTTGCATTCCTCCCACCCTTTTCTCCACACTCCGTCAGTACATTTCCACCTGTAGAAAACCATTAAGCAGCTACTGGAGGAAGTAATCATCTTGGCAGACTGGGAAGGCCGCACTCGGCATGGAGTAAAAACGTCCATGCTCTCAACTCAAGCACAAAACTTCAGCTTCAAAAAGGTCAATGTGGAAAAGGCACATCATTCACACGCACTCTGTCTCCATTTGAGTGCTTCAAGAGGGGCTTCTGTGGTGAGTACATATTGCTTCCTCCCACACACACATGCATGGAGGCACGTATGCAAGCAAAGTGTCATTCAAATGCAATTTGTTTTCTGTTTTTTTCTTTAACGCTTTAATACACTTAATTCAGCTCATTAAGTAAGCATCAGCCCTGTCACCATTTCATTAATGTTACAGAACTAGGCAAACTCAAATCTGTGCACAGCTCTGTGGGCTCTCCTCTAAAGGTTAAAGAGATACTTCATCAAAATTCAAACGCTCAGAACGTTCCTGCCACATCCCATCGTTTTCTCTGGTTTTCTGTTACTGGCCCTTTTTCTCTTGTTGACTCCATGTGCCTTTTGTAGTCCTGTGCCATGTGATTCTGATTGTTTTGGTTTATAGCCCGTCCTGTCTCTACCCACTTGTCATGCCCCTCACCTGTCCCTAGTATGCTGTTCTGTCCATTCTCAGGTGTTTCTGGTTAGCCCTCGTGTATTTATACTCTCTCTTTCTCCTCTTGTGGTTACTTGGTTGGGTTTATTGTCTTTGTGTTGGTTGTTTTGTACTAGTTTCTTTCATTTCTTATTTAGTTTGTACTTATTGGTTCATTATTAAAGACTTGCACTTGCGTCCTGCCTTCTCATGTGTCTATGTCCCCACCGTTTTCAGGACAGGACTGCAGCTAAAACAGAATGGAAGCTTTTTGACACTGTTCGCCAAACTGCATTTCTAAGCCCTCAAACACTTGCAAAGCTAAAGAGTCTGAAGTAGGCTTGCTCATGCTGTCTCTAACTCTGTATCACATGCGGTTATATATCTATATGGACAGATTCATGGAAAACAGATTCAAGGCTCAGGTTTCTACTGCTTTTAGATAAACAACAAGCTTTTGTCCATTTTTGTAGATAACAGTGGAGCAGATTCCCCTAAAGCACATCACCAGCTTTCTCATGATGTTAAGATCATTTATGAATGTTTCATTAATTTGCATAAGCCTGGCAGTGCTTATTAACACAAGCCAAAAATATTTATTTATTTATAAGAAGGCAAAGTGGATTAAATGATGGTTTCCAAACATTTTGGTCCCACATGCACATAGCAAACACATAATGCATCCACCCATTCATGATTAACTAATATACTTAAAAGAGACGCTTGTGATCTGTTTGGACAGAGCAGCATGGCAAACATCCTAACTGCTTGCTTGAGCAGGATTTCAGACTGGCAGACCGAACTGGCAATGTTTGGCAAATGTCCCTCCTGTGTATGCTTAGCTTGTAATCTAAATAAACGAAGAGTAATTTGACATGTTAAGATTCTAACCACATGGCTGAATTGCACATTCAGGTTTTTAATTCTGCATTTCAATTTACAATGGATTTTACAGATGACTTTAATTTACAACAGTTAAAATAATGCTTTAGCCAGTGAAAGATTAATTTCATATCAGCCCATTCTTTTAAAAAATGATATATTTACTATTCAAAATGTCATTTTCACATTGGTGAATTGAATTCTTAAGATAAATAAAAATAGGAAGTTAAAGCTAAATTGGCTGGTGTGTTAATAAGAATGACAGCATTTCAATTAAAACTTTGTTGTAACTTCTAATGTTAACATTCATTTTCTCAATTAGTAAAACATTAGTAACAATTAGTAGAAAATTGTTACTGCAATTGTAATGAATTGGAGGAAGGCTTCAGTTACAACCAATTCATTATGAAACCCTTGCTACAATGTATTTACCTTTATTTAAATAGTACAAAATTAAAAATACAACTTTAAGATGTTTTTCTGGTATAAACAACATTTTCTAATACTCTAAAAAAAACAAAACATTATTTCTTGGTCAAAAATATTATTTATAATAATTTATTATTTAAACATTTTGCTATGATTTGTCAGCATTTATTCCCTTCATAGCTCTGTGTCTGAGATTTTTTTGTTGTTGTTGTATTTGCTTTTTTTATCATATGCTTTCTGGCAACCACCCAGTGCTTCACTTGGCTCAGTGTTTTAATATGCATGACCTCATTTACAAGTTCATTTTAATTGACTTTTGCCTTAAACACTAGTGAAACTACCAGTGACAGTATGTAGGTTTACTGGTGGGTTGGGATATAAATACAAAAGGTTTATTTGAGTTGTAGCCATCGTGAGCCTTGGTTCCTATCACTACCACTGTGAACAAAATCCAGGGAATTATGGATAAATTGTGAGGAACTGGCTGAATTCCCCGTTAAGGCCAGGATTTGGCAGAGGTGGACCTAGAGCACAATAAACAGAGCTGTTAATTTGGCATGGTATTGTGACTTCAAGGCAGAGACAGTGAAAAACGCAGTAAAATGTAAGTGCCCCCAGCTCTCTCTCTCTCTTTCTCTCTCTGTCACAGAAAACCACAAAGGACCTCTGTAAAATGGACAGTTACAGCTACCTGAGGCTCTTCCTGTATTTTCTGAGTGATGTGAAATGTGGGATTTACCCTACCAAAACTCATTTCAGTCACTGTGACCCTGAAGCCTTCACAAATGGAACAGGGCAGACGTGGAGAATAGGGAAGCAATAGAGCCAGAGAGCCATTACATACGAGCGAGATTTCACTCCCTTCGTAGTCAGTCAGTCTCTCTCTCTCTCTCTCTGTTCCCACTTCATGCTCCCTTTATGCCGAGGAGGGCTAGCGGAATTGAAAAGGAAGACTCCCCCCGTGCTATTTTAAACAGAGACCAGTCTATTGAGACGCAGGCCCTCCAGACAACTCTCCATTCCAGGGCTCCACCGCCACTCCGATGACTGCTCCCCGACACAGGGACACTCAGAGCCACTGTTTTTCCTCTCCTTCTGCCTGACGGGATTGCAGTGAAACTAGTCTATCAGCGACCAAGCCTACAGGAAATCACTCTGAATTCTGGACAGGCAGCAATTATTCACTGAGACAAAGGGCCACGTGCCACCTCGTCTTACCAATCGATCACACACCTTCGTGGCAGGATATCGAACGCTCTGTTATGTGTGTGTGTGTGTGTGTGCAGGCATATATGTGTGTGCGGTAGGACTTCCCTATGAAGTGATCGATACACTGACCCTGCATCAAAGCCTGCACACACATACACACGCACAGGCTTCTGGCTGGGCAGCTAATTGTATTCTGCACAGCCTCATACATTTCCCCATTCGCCCCTGCAGACAAGGCCCTATCGCCAGAGGGAAATTTAATTAGCAATTAGCTGCTGGCTATGCGATTTGATTAAAGTTACACACATAAGGAAAGAGCTTCTATGCTAATGCTATTACGTCGCAAAGAGACTCCCCGGTCTCCTATTGGACATTTCCCTGCAGTGTCCATGGAGACCATGGTCAGGGTGGAGCTGATTGGGTAGGTCACTGCCTACTTCTGTATTCAGAGAGGAGAGCAAGAGACAGCAGGGCAAAGAGGTCAGACAGATATGGATTGCTAACAAACAGGAGTGTAAAAATGCACTGGTGGTGGCGATTTAACTTTTAGAAGGTTCATACGTATTATATTTAAGCATGCCCAAGGAGCTGATGCACATATTTTAATTAATCAGGCATAAGATACATTAGTTCTGATGCTGTGTTACTATTTTTTGAATTCAGTTTATGCCACTGTTGTCGTGCAGCATGTTCCTCGCTCTAGTAATGCATGTTTTCAGAAAATAACCAAGAGATCTAAATAGCAGCAGCATGGGTCTATTTTACTGTGCAATATGAAGAAGGCTGTTACTCTAAGTGCACTTTCTGCCATGTTTATACCAAGGTTAGCAGAAACAGCCTCCTTAAAGGTGCTATTTGCAATATTTTCAGTTTCCAAAATTAACTAGAATTATCAACAGAAAGTGAAAAAATACCTTTTGACAGCATAATATCTAAACATCACAATGCAGACATATCTGCTTAAGTTGGCAAATGACTATTACCACCACTGTCACCGAGCACTCCCAGCAACAAACCACTTTTTTGACAGTAAACAATAGAAATGATATAAACTGCAGAAAAAACAAGAGCTGAGATTGGTGCTGCTTTTCACTGCTGGAGATACTTGAGTAAGCGGATCAAGTTCAAACTCAACCCCCTTGTCTAAAATAGGAATCTGATCCTGCTCCTTTAAATCTGAGAGAATGTAGTAGGCTACGTGTGTGCGTAGGAAGTCATAGTAAATTAATGACATTAAAAAATGGGTATTTCACAAGTATTACACAGAAACCTATTATATATCAGCTCTAAGTAGACCTGTCATAATTGCTGCATAATTGCAATCCTTTATGCTGACAGCAATTATTTGCCACAGTTGTTGTCGTATTGACATTGCAACAGAGTGTGAATTTGCTGCATTTTCAAGAGTTGGGCTAAAACAAAAAGATGCCAGCAATTTCATTTATTTACTGGCACCATGAGTCTTATGAAAACGACAAAAGTAAAAAAATAAAAGCCCTCTGACTGATGTAACAATACATTTATAGGGCAGCAGTGAAAAATGCTTACACTGTTTTTTTCCAACTGTTTGTGTGTGTTGAGTATTGGCAGTGGAAGCAAGGCTGTCAATCAGCCCGCTTGGTCACTTTAAGCTTGTGCTTTTACTGGTGCATACACCAAACAACAACAAAAGATGCTTAATGCATAAAAGCATTGCAAGTTTTAAAACAGCATTGTGCCATCTTGTAACTAAAATCAAAAATAGTCAGAGAGTTACATTTGCATATCTGGTTATTAAATAAATGATAGATTTTCAAGCCTAAATGTCTAATTTGTCTGATAATAACTGATACTTACAGAGTAGCTGGTAAGCATTAGCTTTGTTAGCTGACAAACTGCTGGACAAAAAGCTCTGCTTATTGCACAACATGTTAACTATCACAGATTCTATCACAAATTATGAATAAAATCTGAAACAGGCTTTGAAGACACAAAAAGATGGTCTGTGTGGAGCTTGATTGGCTACATTAAGGTTAGCTTAGCAAGAAGGCCATAGACCCAACACAGCCTAGGTAAGATACTGAAGAAACACGTGCAGATGAAGAAAAAACAGAGAGCACGTGTTAACTGGTGTTGGAGTGACGGAAAGCTGAAATCTAACCTGTTCTGTGGTGTTAGGAAATAGAGCGTTTTGGCTAAGTCAGCAGGAAGAGTGTGCCACAAAGCACAGCACAGGCCTGGTTTCAGCTAACAGATGCTAAAGCATCGCCCATTTAGAGGATATCTGAGAATACAAGATTAAGCAGCTGTGTTGAAGGGAAAAAAAGCCGAAATCAAATCCATTCTGTGGTGTTTGGGACTGTGGCGTTTTGGCTAAGCTAATGATATAGTTAGCAGGCCAAATCTGTCACACATAACAGCACAGGCTTGGTTTCAGCTAACTGATTACACCTGTTTAGAGGATATCCGGGAACAGGGGACTGGTGTTAGCGTGAAAGCAGAAATCAAATGTATTTAGTGTTGCGTAGAGTTTTTCATGCTTCTCATTAAGTTTTCTGCTTTTTTTTAAATCCTGTTTCTATCAGTGAATGTTCCTACACTACCAATCAGTGAACCCCTCTAAATTATAAATGAGTGTAGTATAAAAATATATGTAGTATAAAAATTTTATATGCCATTAATTTGAAATACTGTCAGATTTCTGACCCTGGTCCAGAATGTCATTTTATGCATATACTAATAATGCAGTAAATGTAATGTTGCATTTTAATCAACCATATCTTTAATAAACTGTGTGGGCATATCATCTGGAATCACTCCGAGGTCACCCTATTTATGCTCCTACAAACAGACGTACAAAAGAGGTCCTCCACAGTCTGCACTCTCTGGATCTTTCATTTTGAAGCCATAGCGAGAGTCGGTGGAGTGCATTCTGTCATGGACTGATAACAACAATCTCACTTTTACAGATTTCAGCATCTTGGTTTATCTCCATTTAAACTAACATGGGCCCTCCAGTGGAACAGCAGGAGATCAAATATGATGTTTACTTTGCTACTGCCATGGAGCCTGGAATCTGTGAAAATCTTACATTACTGAAAGGCAAACGCATTCAGGAGGCCTTTGATATGATCGTGCGCCACATGTCCATAAAAATACATCAGTGGTGTGAATATCACATGGATGAAATATAAGGCTCTTGCTGAATGGCTAGCAGCAGCTTTGAAATGTACCTCTTTTAGTTAAGTCAATAATTCTGCATTTTATTACACATGCCGTTGGCACAATTTAGCACAACACTCATTTAGTTTCGTTCATGGCCATTTCTGAATGAGCTGCATTTATCAGAAGAATCTAAAGAAGCTGAAAGTCCTGTCACAATGCGTGTTCGGGGAAGTGGTTAATTAGTGATTAGCTGTAATGAGTAAGTTAACAGCCAAAACCAGGTGAGGTATAAAAACCTGGCACTGAAAGTCAAAGGTCAAATGTTTAAAAAAAAAAAAGACAAACTCTGACAGAGAAAAGAAAAAGAAAACATACAGCTTTCTACACTGAAAGAGTATACACTGATCATGCAGGCATGTATACTTTAGTGATCCCTGTATTAAAGATAATAAAAAATCTCATTTACACCTATTCACTTATTGCAGACATGCTTTAGTTTCACACTGGAGATAAGAGTTACTAACAGACACTAGAAGTCCATAGTCACCCAAATCGCATTAGTAAATGCATCCCCAAGACTTCTTTCAACCTCTTTAAACTGAAACTAGATCTTCAATACGACCTGTCAGCGTGGGTCAGAGTACAGTATGACTGATGGGATTTTTATTTCTAGTGTATGCCTGCAACACTGGGCTCATAGCTCCAGAGCTAAAGGAGCAGGGACATTAAACAAGTTTTGCAGATTGACTACATCTTGTCTAAATGGAAACCTGTTTATATTACTGTATATTTATTACTTTTTGGTGCACCATGTTTTAAAAGTAGCAATATACAAAAATTGCTATTTCTTGCTTTTGGGGTCCCTCTACAGTTTCAGGGCTCCCTCATAGACAACTGGACATGTATATTTGTTGAGGAGCTGAAGGATGCAGAATCCAAATCCCTTTACATGCACAACCATTTTGCAGGCATATGGGTAGTACAGGTTAGAATTTTAGTTGTTTCTATGTGTAAATAACCAAAATCACGATCATGATCTGCAGTATCCATATGCCTGCGTGACACATGTGCACATGAAGGGGAAATCTGGCACAACTATGACAAAGACAACATCAGAAGAGAAATAACCAACTACAGTAACATGTAATCATATTCTAACAAGAGCTGGAAAACTGAAGATGTATAGTATACTGTATGCTGTATATACTGGAGTATTCTGTAACGCATGCTAGAACAGGACAACAGACCTCTTGATTTGTGAAGACATCAACCTCTGCATGCAGGTTTTGGCTAAATAATGATTTGACAGGATGCTTTTGCTATCTAACCCAGCTATCTACTTATAAAAGCAGTACTGCAAACATCACAGCAAGGGGATAAGATGTTTGGCATTGCTTAAAAGCTAGTACTTCCATGCTGTGATAAATATGTATATGTGTATATGAATATATAAGTATTATTGTTTTTCTCAATCTTGTTTAGTCTGTTTAGTCGTTCTTAAAATCCCTCAAAGCATGCATGCTTTTCTTTATAAAGCATTTTATGCCTGCTGTTCCTAATGTGCAGTCATTTGATATGTAGAGCAGTGGTGCGATATGATGGTGTGAGTTTTCATGCTGGAACACTAACCTGCCCGACATACACCAGGAGCCTGGCATTCAGCGGACTCTCGTCTGAACTCAGCCAGAATTCGGAGTTATCGTCAGAGGCCACTGCAAACTGAAAGTCCCCTAGAAAATAGACATGTACAGGAGACAGATGAAGAAGATGATATAAATAATTTAATAACAGAGCCTAATATTGTTGAAATGGTGACTTTATTAGAAAAGCAAAACACTTTTTCTAACACTGCACATAACAATCTGACCTGTATCATGTATGACTGTACATGTGATATGCACAAGTGTAATGGTATAGAAGCAAAGTGTTATAAGAGGTCAGGTGTATGCTCTATAAGAGCACAGGTGTATACCCTATAAGAGCACAAGTGTACAAGCTATAAGGGGGCAGTTGTAAACTCTATAAGGTCACCAGTGTATGTCCTACAGGAGCAGAGGTGTACAAACTATAAGAGGGCAGGCGTATGAGCTTTCAGAGGGCAGGTGTATGTGCTGTAAGAGCACAGGTGTATGAGCTATAAGAACACAGGTGTACATGGTAAAAGAGGGCAGGTATGTGCTCTGTAAGAGCACAGGTGTACAAACTATAAGAGGGCAGTTGTATGTTCCATAAGAGCACATGTGTATGCTCTATAAGAGCACAGGTGTATGAGCTATATGAACACAGGTGTACGTGGTATAAGAGGGCAGCTGTATGTGCTGTAAGAGCACAGGAGTATGCTCTGTAGGGGCACAGGTGTACAAGCTATAAGTGGGCAGGTGTATGTGCTGTAAAAGCACAGGAGTATGCTCTGTAGGAGCACAGGTGTACAAGCTATAAGAGGGCAGATGTATGTTTGATAAGAGCACAGGTGTATCTCAATCTATAAGAGCTGTACACTTGATAAACACATTCTGTCTTCATGTATGCGTGTGTGCATGGAGTATGAGAATATGAATATGCAGTATACTTAAATTATTACCGTCTTTGTACGGATGAATGTAGCCAAAGATTCTCAAACCATAGTTTTTCCACTTTGGAGCAACAGCCAGTTTCTTTACTATAGTCCTTGTCTGGAGAGGCAAGAATAAATTAAAAGACATTATGGTGTAATTCATTCTCAGTAAATTCATTCATTCTCGGGCAAAAACCCAGATTCCAATGTTGGAGCCCAAAATACCAGACCTTAAATTTCACTGTGCATGTTTTGCCAGAACAGCAGCAAAATATGTGATGTACAGTTTAGTTGGTCCCTTAATGATGAAAGCCCTGGTGATATGCGATTTTGAAACATGTTAAGAAATTTAGTGGCAGGAATTATTAAAACATATTTTGTTGTTGATTGGTTTTTCACTTTTTAGGCATGACTCATTTTAAGTTTGATCAATTTTGGATGTTTATTTCTTTAGAAATAGAGAAAATGAATATCAAAAGGATGTCTAATACTTTACCTCACTATCCAAAATACAAAAGAGCATTACTTTGTGTGGCAAAAGGAACTACAAATATTACAGCACATTTGACAAAGTGTTTGAGGCTCCTTTAATGTGCTTTTCTAATTAACTTTTGCAGAATTGTTGTGTAAAAGCAACACAATTTCACACTCATCATCAAAAAAAAAGTTGCACCCAGAAGTGTTGGATTGCAATGCTACTGGGAAATAAGATAAAGGCTACCAGATACAATACATTAGAGACTGATATGGGCAATATTTATGAGCTATGTCCGACCACCATGTTAACTAACACAACATGCATATGTTATATATGATAACAGACTCCATCTCATGCTCTATAGCTTTAGTCGCCATATTTATAGGAGAGAGAAGGAGAGTGAGAAAACAAATTAAAAAAAAAAAACAGTGAGAGACAGAAAAGAATAGAATCATACACAGAGAAACAGATAGACTGAAACAGATAGAGAGTGATAGTGAGAGTGAAAAATATCTGAAAATAACGAGTGAGACATGGAGGGAGGAGAGAGATTGTTTCTTGTTTAAGGATCTGTTATAGGCTGTTATATTTGATGCAGTGTTATTAGTGCATCGCTTTCTAAACTCTAAAACTAAACCTTCATAATAAAAGAGTAAATCAAATGAAAGATTAATTCAGCGGGGCAGCGATAACTCACACATCGTAAACCAAACATGCACCAGTAAAACTCTACTCACATGAGGGAAGAGGGGGAAATGAAGGTTCTTTCTGAGCTGAGACACAGAGGAGCCACACCAGTCTTCAAAAACGTGGAGGTTAGCTTGACCTTTAAACTGAGAGAGAGAGAGAGAGGGAGAGAGAGAGAGACAGAGAGAGACAGAGAGAGACAGAGAGAGAGTTACTACATTTGACAATGTTGGAAACCCTGAGATCTCAAAACAAGTGGGCACACACACACAAAAAAAAAAACAACTTTAAGAGCTGAAGGTTGAAATGAAAGGCACAGAGAGGAGGAAGAAAGAGTTAGTGAGTTCTTAGGGGAGTAAGAACTCTAAGAAGAGAAACCCTTCAAAATGACCATCTCTGTGAAGTGTTTGCCGTTTGATCCGTGCTCAGTTTCTGTGCATTACACAGATCAGTACAGAGAGACAAAGACAAACACAGGAGACAGAAGCTCCTGCAGAATCTGTTAGCTCCTCGTTCATCTGTGGACTGGGACATTAGGTAAGTATCAGTCTAGTCTGCCATGGAACTTGCACTATCCAGCAAAAGAACTTAGATGCATACCGAGTATCCGGATCTGCTGCAGTAACAGCCTCTGCCCTTCTGGAAAGGCTTTACACTAGATGTTGGAACACTGCTGTGAGAAGATGACTGCACTGAGACACAGGAGCATTGGTACTGGAGGTACTGGAAGGAGCACAGTCACTCCAACACAGTTCTGGTGCTTCACAAGCTTTATACCCCTCTAGCTGACACTCAGCATCAGGCATGGTGACCTCAGATTCATGTGTGGCTACTCCAGAGAGTCCGATTCTAATGACAGGGCTTTACTATGGGGATTGTACAAACCGCAGGCACAATTGAACATGGGTCCACTTCCACATAACTGAACTATTTGGATGTGTCTGGATATATTTGCATGTACACAGTGTAAATGCACAAAGTTCTTCCAACTCATTCTTTCTTCCAGTCTTGAAACCATTGAGTTGCGCCTGCGTCCCCCCATCAGCAAAAGCTGTTCCCAGTAAAGTCAATGATATTATACTCGCCTTCAAACAGACTCTAACATTCACACAAGCAGCTTCACAAACTCACTGTATCTGCTACACAAATGTCTCATGTGCATCTTTAACAGTTAAACAGTCCTCCAAGTAGAAGCTGAGTTTAAAACATTAGGAATAGAGAAACTGGGACTCCTAGCAATCATGCAAGGCCTGGTAATACCACCTTATCTGTCAATTAAAGATAAACAGTACTTTCATCTTTGAGAAATAGAAAAAAATCAAGCTCCACTCTTCAGACATGAAAAAAGCCACAGGGATGTCTGTCCATCCTTCCACTGTGAGAAGACAACACTATGGGTCAAAGGATGTGTAGCTGTCAAGAAGCTGTTACTGAAACTGGAATTTTCCCATCATTTTTTTTTTTATAAACCTATAACACGCATCCTGAGTAAGTAAACATATAAACTGGATTATAGAAATAGAAATATAATAAACACACTACATAATAATAATAATAATAATAATAATAATAATAATAATAATAATAATAATTGGATTATAATAGGTTGTTGAGCTTCCTGTGTAATTTTTTCGACTGACCATTGAAAAAAAATCATGTCCTTCCTGGCTGTTTTGACTAGAAGTTAAATGAAAGGATGTTTTCTGGTTTTGCTCTGTACACACACACACACACACACACACACACACACAAAGCCGAAAGAGTGGCCCATAAACAAGACTGGCTGGGCTTTAGCTGAGCCTGGAGTCATACTGGCAAAAAGCACCAACAAACAAACCAGCTGTGTGGCAAACAGCAGAGCGGCCTGAGCCCGCGGGCTACAGGGGAGTGTGAATATTTCGTGCCCAGTGCACAGCATAGCATTTCACCCCATGCTTAAAGCCGTCGCAATTGATAGAGTGAGTCACAATTGATTAGCATTAGCTGGCATGCCTGCAACGGCATCCATATGGACTGGTCTAATGTCTTTCCAATGTCAATTAAGTCAAATCCAGTAACCTTGACTGTGCCTTTAGCTTCATGTATTTTATTTCGTAGCGCTTCACTTCACTGCTCTGCCCTGGGACTCCATTTTCCCCGACAGAGGAAGCCGGTCGCAGGGAGTTATTGTTTATTCTTTGTTGATAACTTGCCATTGATTCCTCTCTCTCCCAGTTGAGCTCCCCCTCCCAAATGAAATCAATGAAAGAAAATCAGACACACACTTCTTCAACATGCCACACTGTCCATAACTTCAGACACACACATCTCTCTCCCTCTCTCTCTCTCCCTCTCTCTCTCTCTCACTCTCTCAGCACTACATTTAGAGTCTATATGCAGTGCTGGAGCCTTCTGCTCTATTTCTGTCCTACCTTTAACATGTCATCCCCTCGGGGGCCACTGTGCCAGGCCCGGAATCCGGTGTCGGGGCAAATTAATGCTGTCAACATACAGGAGGCGACGAAGCAAGCCACCATTTTCCTGCATGCAAACATGGAGGCTGTGTGATTTGAATATCATATTGTTATTCTATTGTATTCTACTCTGATATGCCTTGCAGCCATAATGCATATACAATGATTTGTTTTTATACAATGTCCTACGGTTTGTAGGAGAGAGCTGCACAGGAGGGGACAGCAGAAAGACCACAGCTCTCAACTGTAATCCATGGTTTAAGGATGCAATTAATTTTTTTTTTTTTATTGTGGCAACAGGAATGGGAATAAACTTAACGGCATCCCTGTGGGAATGATAGAGAAATGTCTGTTAACACTGTGGAGATGTCTAACCTTAGCATCCAAAAAGAAATGTATAGCTGTTGGAAAAATGACTCTACAAAGCCAGTGGGGATGGGAATAAACTTAACGGCATCCCTGTGGGAATGATAGAGAAATGTCTCTGTGGAGATGGTAATGAAAGGACCAGTGTTTATTTCCTCTAGCGGTTAAGGCTATCTTATTTCCCCTGTGTTGCACACTCAAAACAATTGTTGCACCGAAAAGGAATCGGTTAGATCGGACATCGTGGGACATACCACTGATTCGGTTTTCAAGCTCGTCATCCTGTAGTGCCAGCACTATCGGCAGACAGCTGCATGACGCTGGACTACACGCACAGACCCTTTACACCACATCAGCGTCAGCAAAGACTGCAATGTGTGTGTTGTGCCATACTGTCAGGGAATGACTCAGAATGACAGCAAGTCATCATCAGTGACGAGTCCCACTTTTGTCTTGGTAAAGACGACCAACAGATCAACAGATGGGTGGAGGAACCGTGGTCAGCACCATGTTCCAGAAGGCCTGGTGTTTCTCCCCTACCACACCATTCACAGGAACTGTGTGCACAGGAACTGTGTGAGAGTATTTAAGTTCAATGGGATGGATTATCACAGGACACCATTAGGAACCTCTACAGCTCCATGTCTGGCCAATGCTTATGTGTGTGTAACTCTATTAATATTGTATTTTACAAGTAAAAGTCCAGACAGGGTCAGATGTGCCTGCTGGAATTATTATATTATTAATGTTCTGACCAATATTCACACAATTTCACATTCATATTGAATGTTTTTTCCAGCAGTAAAGACAGTATAGGCTGGCATACATCAGTATAACCCATCAACAAAAGAAATATACCTCCACCTGTTTTTTCTGTCTCAAGTTTAAAATATATTTACATATATTTTATATATTTGAAAGTACATAACTTTCAAATAAGTGTTATATCAACTTGACACTGAAGGTGCCAAATCAGTCTTTGATGATGATGGGTGCTTGGCGGAACAGGCCATGAAAAATGCTTGTGTACGCTGTTATGAAAGGTTCCTGGAGGATGTAGTCTTAGCAATGCTGCTATTCAGTAAGGTTTTACAGAATGTTCGCCGTCTAAAGCTAACGTTTCCCTTAACCTTAGCACCCAAAAGAAACGTATAGCTGTTAGAAAAATCAAAGCCAAAGCCAGAGCAGTTCTTTTACACCTGGTTTTCTCTGAGATTCCAACAAAGAGCCAGTGGGTCACACACACACACACACACACACACACACACACACACACACACACACACACACACACACTCACACACACACACATACACAAACACACACACACCTTCAGTAATGGGGGCTTTGATGCAATAACTGCTTATGTCACTATGATTACTTTATGTTTCACTTTCCTCTGTTGGTTACTTACACAAGTGCCTATATACACATGTGGTTAACATCACCAGAACACACCTTTTACACAGTAAGTGGGGGCTTTGATGCATAGGTCAACACCACTTGCCATTTGTTTGGTCACTATGATTACTCTGTTTGTTATCTCTTTGTTTCACAGGGTTAAAACCTCCTCTGTCTGAAGTGTTTTCACTGAGTTGTGCTGCGTAGGACTCCTGCCTGCTGTCTGAATAAAATCCTGCACTTTAAAGTAGGTCACACAGATTAACACTGATATTGGGCATCTATAAATATACACTGTCAGAATAGTAGCCTATGTGCTGTAGCTTCGTAGATCATGCTTACCTTGTATTTCATTTATTTTTTTACTAAGGACTTTGATTCAGTCTGGCACACTTCTTCACAAAGGATAAGTGTGACAATCTTGCAATGTTTCTGTGTTTTTACCTAAGTGGATTTTATAAAGTACTGTGCAAAAGTGAAAGACCACGCTTTATTCATTAAGTTTACAGTCATTCGTTTTTCAGTATCAGAATAAAAGGCATAAACATTAACTTAACAAATCTCATAGAAATCTGCAGGTACATTTTTCCATACCTCCCAACTTCAGTCTTACAAGCTGGTTCCATTCTCTCCTTCGCACAATCCAAGTAATCCCAATTACACATATAGGCTAATTGGTCAATAAAGGATGGACAGAAGCTGTTAGTGGATTGTTTCAGATCTAAAGCAAGAGTAGATTATCTCCTTTCTCCCAGAGATAAGTGGTTTAAGTACTGTTTATCTGACGGGGACCGTTTTGGAGGTCTACCAGGTGTCGCACAGTTGTTAAGTGTTCCTCCAGGTTTAAGAAACCTAGTTTTATTGCTTATTGTGCTGGAACTCTGCCCTTCCTTATTAAAGTGGATTATCTGGATGCTTATTGTACATGCATAGGCACAAGATTATCTTCACCTTGGCAATTGTATGAGTGTTGTGTGTGCTGTAAGTGAGTAACACCAACCCTTCAGAACACAGCAGGCCACGCAGTATAAGCTAATACACCACTGCAACCCAGCCTTATCCCCTCTCCCTCGACTAGACCAGACTCAGGTTAGATTCATTGCCCGCCAGGCTGGCAGCAGGGTTGGGGTTATGGATGGTTTAGTCTCCCTCTGAGGTGTGTATATGTAGGTGTGTGTGTGTGTGTGTGTGTGTGTGTGTGTATAAACGTTGCTGTGTTGTAGAGCTGAAAGCTCTGAGGACATGTCAGCTCCTAATGACCCTCATGTCCCCACAGAATAGAAACCAAAGTCACACACACACACTCAGTATTCCTGCAGTGTGTGAGCAGAGCATCTTGTCCTGTTCTATACAATGCCATGATGCAATCACAACAGCCATGCTCCACAATGGAACCTCATATGGAATATCATAAAATCTCAACATACAAAGGAACTTGTAGAAAAGGTACAGTCTTCACAAAAAGTGTTTTCCAAGTTTCTATGACAATAGCAATCTCTTCATTATTAACATAAACAGCTGTAAACATTTAAATAAAAAATTCGTAACTATATATACATAAAATACATGCACTTAGTAACATAAAAATGTAAAATAGATTTCATTGGTTATCTTTTCATTGTGTTTACATGCATTTGGGTAATCAGATTATGGCAGAACTTTGGGTCTATATGTGTCAGACAGTAATTAGACTTCTGCTTTGCAACTGACCAGCAAATTACCACTCCAAAAGTGTTCTGTTGCCATCAAACAGCAATGCTAAACTTGTTATATCTGGTACTTGGGTCAGTTTGTGTGCATGCACACACCAAGAAACCTAAAAGAAATCTGATAATCTGAAATCAGTATTAGTATTATAAATTAGTATTTTATCAGATTTCACAATCAGATTTCACAGCCTGATTCATAGCGAAGGAATCAGAGATGCCCAGTCAGATTATTAAGTGCATGTAAGGGCACTCTTAGTTTATTGTGCAGTGCTTAAGACACATGTGGTATGTTTTATTTGTTTCCAATATGATTAAATCAAGTAATACATAGAAATGCTGCAATAAAAATAGCTGAAAATGTGATATGTAAGTGTGTTTTCTGTAGACAATGTGTTAACATATTCTCTTATATTTGCATGTGACAGAATAACCAGTGCCTGTAGTAAAAACGTAAAGTTATAGGAATGTATTACTTTAATGATTTATATGTTTTTAAATACCAAATATCTCTTTTTATGTTGATGGCCCCCAATAGATTATCTAATGACGCTTATACAGTTGGACAATGAAACTGAAACACCTGTCATTTTAGTGTGGGAGGTCTCATGGCTAAATTGGACCAGCCTGGTGGCCAATCTTCATTAATTGCACATTGCACCAGTAAGAGCAGAGTGTGAAGGTGCAGTTAGCAGGTAAGAGCACAGTTCTGCTCAAAATACTGCAATGCACACAACATTATGGGTGACATACCAGAGTTCAAAAGAGGACAAACTGTTGGTGCACGTCTTGCTGGCGCATCTGTGACCAAGACAGCAAGTCTTTGTGATGTATCAAGAGCCACGGTATCCAGGGTAATGTCAGCATACCACCAAGAATGACGAATCTCCACCAGCATCACGTAGTGACCTGGCCACTATCCTGCAAGAAGAATGGCTTAAAATCCCTCTGACCACTGTGCAGGACGCAGTATATGTCATTCCCAAGACCAACTGACGCTGTATTGGCCGCAAAAGGAGGCCCTACACCATACTAATAAATGATTGTGGTCTAAAACCAAGTGTTTCAGTTTCATTGTCCAACCCCTGTATGTATGTTTACAATATATCTAGTGATTATTTACTGTTTAGGTTTGGGTTTACAGTTAAGGTTGAGATTAGGTTTAGCTTCAGGTTACCTGGAATCTAATCAAATGAATATTAAATACATGTAGACAAAGTGCATATAAAAAGCATCCAGTGGACTCTCCAAATAAGAATGTCCTAATGTCAAACAATAACACTCGGACAGAGTGGAACACACTTCCAACACAGTGGAAGAAAATGCATAAAGAAATGTTTTAGAAATGCTGTTCTATTCATATGTGCACATTTTATGTCATATGGGTAAGTAGACTAAATGAACATCCATACACACACTGCTGCAGTGACTCATGCTGACTGGTGGTCTACAGGGACTGGTGTTTATTCATGTGTATTTCAGAAACGACTTTGACAATGCAAGTTTGGCTCATCATTTTACTCATATGGCTACAGAACTGCAGAATGTGCAAGCCTAACGCTAATGGTTGCCCGGTGCTTTCTTCATTATCTGTGGGGTGTTTTTGGTAAAGGTGTTAAGCTAGGCTCTCAGAGAGCATCTTTAGGTGCTACATGTCAGGGGACTTGGAGATACACTACTGCACAATCTCTCACCAGATGCAGCTCTATATTTAGCCTCATGGAGCTCCAAGTGTAGCACAGCAGTGTGTGTGTGTGTGTTTGTGTGTCTGTAGCATTGAAACACCTTGAAAAGAGGTCTACAGGCATGATCACAACACAGCAAAAAGAAGCAGAAAGTCGTGTACATAAAAGGAATCTCTCGAGAATTCTACAC